>CM053576.1:21113795-21380052 GCA_028646485.1 Cryptoprocta ferox | reverse complement strand
TTTTTTTTTGCAGAAGCTCTACAAGAAAGCATATCTAAAATCACAGAACTATGCACACACAAACACAGACACGCGTGCTCACACACATACACCAGGATCAAAGAATCTTGTCAGATACGCAGTTGGGAAAGCACAAAGAAAAGCTGGCAAGAGAAGATATGGAAGTTTGATCAGCTAAAGATGCTGGAATGTTACAGTAATGGCAAGGAAGTGGTTCTTGGTACATACAAAAAGGAGGGTGGGCAAGCAGAGAGAATAAATCCAGGATACCAGAGAGTGTCAGTGGCCATGCAGGAGTTAAAGATAGATGCCAGTTTGCTGGATGAAATGTTATATTATGGAGTGGTCGTCTGAAGGAGGATGGACTTGCATGGTCCAGGGGAGGATCATCTGCTTAACAGGACACCTCCATGGTTTGGTGTCTGTCCACAACATCAGGGGACTCAGAGGATTCTTGAGTTCCATCTGATTGATTGCTGGTGACAGATCGGCTGAAGGCACTTTCTCCAGAGCCGATGCTACTTGAAGTTGAGTGGGTTCGTGATCGGGCGAGCCGGGTCATGCTGGCAGATGGTACTGCAAGAAAGAACCAAGAGGACTAGAAGATGGAGCCCTGGCTAAGCTTAGCTAATCCAGAAATTTCACCAAAGACTTTGCTTTATGTTTAGCTTTCCCAACCCATTTAAGGGGAGACCCAGGATAAGATATAGCCATCTTCATTTTGCATTGTTTGCTTAGGTGAGTGGCTATATGAGAAGCTCATTTAATCCTCTGGATCTGATTGGAATCTGAGCTAATTCTAATCTATAGGAGAACAAGGGGAAACCTAAGTCCAGAGTACAGCCTCTTAGCTACGCCCACGCTGTTCGTACAGTGATTAGAAAAGAGGCTTTGGGAACCCAGATAGGTAACCAAAACCTGCAGTGCATGCAAGACTAAACCAAAAGAAAGACGAACCACACAAGTATGAAGGTGTTTCACAAACACAGTGCAAGCCCGATACAACAAGACTACCATCCGTGTCCACAGGCTATCCTTGCTACCTGGGGAGGAGACCTCTAGGAAGGTGTGGGCGCAGGGGAGGGCAGGTGGGCTGGCGCTGATCTCTATGCAGGCAGCAAAGTACATGCTGCCTGCAAGGGAAGGACTCTAGGGGTGGGTGTTTCACTCAGATTACTGTTCTACCACTGCTTTGACCCTACAGTCCCTCCAGCTTGGCCAGGACACGGCCTTACTTGGCGTAACTTCCCTGTCCAGCTTTCTGAGGCACTGGCTACTCCTCTAGCCGTCATTTCAATGCTGGGGTCAAAAGATGCCATCGCCTGCCGAGTTTTCCAGGCATAGGCTCTGACATTCCTACTTAGAATCAAGGCTGCCCTTCAATTCCTGTGTCTGAGGTTCATGCAAGGATCAGTAGGTGGTGGCGGAAGAGGGGCCCTGCCTATAAAGTTTTGGCTACTGCTGTGACCCTGGATTTGGATGATAAGAGAAAGCTTGGCTATTACAACCCGCTCCTTTCTTCCTGGAGAACCAGGGCTGGACCTGCAGGCTAACCCTCGTAGGGCACAACGAGCCACGTTCTATCGGGCTCTCACTGCACAGAAAACCGCGGACATGCTGCAGGCAGCCAATACAGCCAGGAGAGCGTGGCTGGGAGGTGAGGGCAGGGCCAGCACAGAGGAAGGTACCTGACTCGGTGCTCAAGTGACTGAGCTGCACATACGGGACTGGAAGCAGGATGGACACAGGAAAAGGCAGGTTAGTGACCCAAGAGTGCCAAGTGGCAACCTCGGCTGCCTAGTAAACACTGACAGAATACTTTAAGTCAGGGACGAAGTTTTATTTTAAGGTTCCAGAGAAGAGGTGAGGCTGACTGATATTTTATTACCATCTGGGATGCTGCTCTCAACTAGCCAAAGGCAACTGTTTTCCCCTATACTATCAACAGCCACCTGTTTTGGATCAGAAATGGGCTGGAAGATCAGCTGTTTCCTAGGAAAGGGATGAAAATCAGCTAAGAAAGGGACTTCTCCTCCCACTGAGCCAGAGAGATGTGGGTGTGGGCTCGGTTGGTAGTGGCTCACAGACGGGGATGACACAGCCACTCTAGACAAGACATACACAGTCTGCCTGCCAGGCACAGGGCTGTACCCAGGGGCCAGCTGCTGCCCAAGCAGCTGTCCAATGGCCATTTTCCACACTTACAAAGACAGGAAAAAAAATCACCCTACTGGGTAAAGACCTCTGTACCTGGTTTCAAGAGTTTTTCTTCTTAAAAATTCCAAGAAAGGAGCAAGTGTGGATAGTCTGTGACAAATGAGAAAGCTCAGGGTCTCACAATACAAGAGACCAGGACAGTGGCACACAATATGGACACATCCTTGGACTCACTCTAAACTACTCTGCAAGTTCATTTCCTGTGGTGGGGCGGTTGTAACTGAGGAGATTACCCTTTTCTTCTGAAGTCTCCATTGTGTTTTTCTAGGCCAGGCATCATTACCAGCTGAGTTCAAATGCAAATTTCAGATTCACGCTTAGAAAAGCCTAAGTCTCAATGGTTGAAAAGATGGACTCTGGAGTCAGACTGCTAGGGTCTGAATCATGGTTCTGCAGGTGAACGGTTATCCTAGGAAATGTGTTTATTAGCCTCTTTGAGCCTCAGTTTCTTCTTCTATAAAATGGGACTGATAACAGAACTTACCTCTTAAGGTTATAAACACAGAATGCCTAGCACAAGGCAAGTGCTTAGTAAGTGTTATCTCACCTAATATATATATGCACATAAGAATGCTCCATCAACATTTTGTTTTTTACTTGACGTTAGTCTGGCTAGCACAGAAATTATGCCCTGAGAATTGTGGGCTCCCCAGATGTCAAAAATGACACGATTATCATTAAATTTTTGCTAGAAAGAAAGTTTTGTACTACTCACTGTAGCCCATTCCCTGCAAAAAGTACTTGAAGGCCTCGGTGAGCTTTCCAGGCTAGGGGAACAAATAAGGAGGTATTAATCTTTGCATAGGCAGAGAAGTAGAATCAAATAGTGCTTTGTAAAAAACAATCTCCTTACCTGAACTACTTGGGGTAGTCCACCACAGTCTGCCATCTGAAAGAGGAGAAAAATGTAAGTCAGCTGATACTTAGAGGACATGCTCTGAGAATCCAAGAGTCTTTTCAAATAGGATAGGATTAACTTAATGTTTAAGTGTACAATACACTCTTATACAAAGACATATCCTAGCAATAACCTTGGATATAAGTCTGAAAAGATTATTTAATACTTATTAATCAGTAAGATGTACAGCCTGGTTTTTAGGCCCAGGGTGAGAATTTTCCATTAGGGTGACAGTGAAGTTACCACTACCTTCAACTATGGTGGTTCTGCCACTACCTGAAGAATGTTACTTTCAGAGTCCTCAAACTGTGTGACCCTAACTTCTCAGGGCACCATGTTTCCTAAATTCCCTCTCAGCCTAATATTATCTTCATTCTACAACTAAGGGGATTTCTCCAATCGGATGGTGATGTTGAATTCGGCCAACTCACTTTCCTCTCAAAGGTGGATTTGGTGAGGCTCTCACTTTATAAATACTTACAGCTGGTTATTGTCACCTGCACAAGGATTTCTAGAGTAGGGTTTTGTTAGCATGCATTGGAATTACCTGGAAGACTCGTTAAAACTCAAGATTCTTGGGTTTCTGCCCTAGAGATTCTGATTTAATAGGTCTGGGGTGGGGCTCAAGAATGTACATTTCCAAACAGCTCCCAGGTGAAGCAGATTCTGCTAATCTGCAGAAAACATGCCTTGTTTCTAAGGCATGACGGCCAGCCACAGGCCTACCCTCTTCCTTCCAGCTGTTATGCATTCCGTACTCAATACCCTCTATTCAGGCTGACTGGAACATTTTTAAAAAAGATACAAACCACTGTTTCTACTCACTAGCATGAAAATGTTCTTTGAGGTGGGGGGTCTGTTATTTAGCAGATGGGAATGCTACAGAAGGCACAGGAATTTGAGGTCAACAAGAGACTGTCCCCTAAAATTCTAATAATAACATTAGGGACAAACATTTACCTTGATTTAAGTATAAAACAAACCTAACTGGCACAGGCTATATTTTCATGAAGTTTAAGAGTCAAAATCTGACATAAAACAGTTAACACATGTAGAGATAAAATATTAAGAGCAACTATTTCCAAGCTTGCTGCTTATCAAATAGTTGGAGTGGTGGGCATTTTTGCTCAGACATAACTACATCTACGGCTCCTACAGAGTTCAGTTTTGTGCCTTCAGAATACCAATTCAAACCTGCAGTGAAAAACTAGTGAAACCATGTGCTTTAAAAAAACAAAACAAAAGAAACAAAAAAACCCCAAAAAACTTCCTATTTTGGACCAGTTCATCAACCACCTGGACCTCAGAACATTCTGCGTTCTGTTGCCTCAGAGCATTAACCTCATGTTCTATTTCCAGGAACTATGGCCTGCTTCTGGTGAAAGGACTTCCCTTTCAAGCCACTTCAAAGAGAAAGGGAAAAAAGTAGAGGTCTTTCAGGCTGAAAAAGTAGCAGTAAGCAACACAAGATCAGCACTTCAATACAGTAATCCATATTCAAATCAGTGTGTCAGGCTGAACAGTTTCCTACAGGCTGTAGAAAAAGTGAGGTTGATACTCTTGCCTGGGGTACAATGAAAAGGGGGAGAAACTTGATACTGACTTTAGAAATTCAATATAAGAGTTGCTCTCTATCTGCTTTAAGAAAATGCATCCACCCTCATCATTAGAATGTTACTGGAAGCTTCCTTACCAATACAATGGGACTTAATATGTAAATAATCTCCATCCATCATAATTCTCACAATATTAAATAATCTTATTATGAAGCTTTTAATGACATGGGAAGATGCTCATGTCAAAAAGCTGAGGAAAACAGACAGAGGGCTGTAAATATTCGATGACCTTAATGATGTAAAAAGTGTATAGGAATGGGGCACCTGGGTGGCTCAGTAGTTAAGCATCTGACTCTTGGTTTCAGCTCAGGTCATGATCTCACGGTTTGTGAGTTTGAGCCCAGAGTCAGGATCCACACTGACAGCACAGAGCCTGGTTGGAATTCATCTCTCTCTTCTCTCTGCCCCTCCCCTGCTTGCTCTCTCTGTCTCTCTCCCTCTCTCAAAATAAATACATAAATTTAAAAAATAAATCCATCGAATGTGTACAAGAAAAAGACACCAATATTTTTACCAGAGGAAAACTCTGGGTGGTAGGATTATGGGTAATTTTTATTTATTTTATTCTTTACTTTTCTCTTTAAAAAAAAATTTTTTTTTTACATTTATTTATTTTTGAGAGAGTGAGAGTGTGAGCGGAGGGCGGGCAGAGAGAGAAGACAACACAGAATCTGAAGCAGGCTCCAGGCTCTGAGCAAACATTCAGCACAGAGCCTGATGTGGGGCTCGAACCCACGAACAGTGAGATCATGACCTGAGCCGAAGTCGGAGGCTTAACCGACTGAGCCACCCAGGCGCCCCTTTACTTTTCTCTTTTTTCCATTTTTCTAAAATGAGAATATATCCAGGAAAAAGAAATTAAAAAAAAAGAATCAGAGAATCAGAGAGAGAGAAATTTTCTTTCTTTCTGGGAACTATTCCAGAAATAGAGTAATTTGAACCATGTAAAATAATTAACTTACAAATTGGTTGGCAATGAGGAAAGAAAACACCTTACCTTCAGCAAAGTTGTATTTATAGGATTCAAGCGAGAATTGCATTCAACCTTAAAAAAAAAGAGAGAGAAAACAATTTTATGAACCGTTAGAAAAATAAGAAATAGCTGGGCATGAGAATGATCTTCCAAGATCAAAAAGCTCAGTTTGGAGATGGCTGAATCAGCCAAAGAAATGTCCAAAATACAAAGTTTATAAAGTAAGAGATATATGATGCACTTTATATCTGATTATTTCTGAGTAGATCTAAAAAGTCTGGCTAATTTAATTTTCTGAATCTGTTGTGAGTATTTGAAGAACTATATGCTGAATCTAATTTCTCCTATTGGCTACATAACTTGGGGGCTGGTTAACCTATTTTAAAATGTGAACTGGACCATGGCCCTCACCAGCTGGGGTCCTGGTGGTTACCCAGCACAAATGGCCCTGACTAAGCCTTTGCACCCCCCAAACCCCACCACACGGCTTACCCCTTTCCTGTGTCCTGGATTTGCCATTCCTCACACTCTTTTTCCTGAGTCACAAGGTCTTTTGCTGCTGCAGCTAAATACTGACCACTCTATGTTCTCTTCTCTCACAGTAGTAATCATAATAAAGAATTACAACCTATGTATTTACATGTTTGGTATCTTATACTCATATCCATAAAAGCAGGGACCTCAAAGAAAATGTTTTAGGGAGATAATCTCTAGGTTCAGCAATGTTTTATGGCTAATTTGATCAACTAAATCTCTCCTTTTTTTACACATGGTTGCCAAGCACACACATAAAAACACTGCTAAGAGCCTGGAATCTAGTGGGGGTGAAAATACATAATACAAGGCTGAAGGACATCACTTCAAAATTTTACAACTGAGCTGAGTGAGTACAGAAAGATAAGCAGAATTTCAAGAGATAGAGTGAGAAGGGGTAGGCGTTTGAAGGCTTCCAGAGTCCAGGGAAAAGCATAAGCAAAGAACCAGGAGATGTGAAGTGGATGGGCAGAGCTCGTGTGGGTTACAGAGCTAACTGTGGTGTGAAGATGTACTGTGAGGCAAGTCTGGGAGGCAGACTGGAGCTGACCATGGAAGGCAAGTGGCCACAGGTTTCTGAGGTAAAAGGATTTGAGTTGTTTCAGGAAAGTAACCATCAGTGGCCTGTATGACCGACTACAGAGGCAGCAAGCCAGTTAGGGAGTTATTAAAATTACCTAGGCAAGAATCAGTAATCCAGCTGAACTCTGGGGACTGCTGATGGGCAGGTATACAAAACTCTTCTATAATCAGGGGATGATCTAAAAGCCAGGATCACCAAACCAAAGTTTTCCTCTATACAAATGACAATGCAGGCAGTAATAAGCAAATGTACCAGTTTAGTACAGAATATGCATTAACTCTGAAGGGTAGAATTTAAAAACTGGATCCCTAACTGCCAAGTATAGGTGAGAACATAGAAGGTATGCAATAAATATTTTCTGGAAGAATGAGCTCCCACATCTGGATTTAATACAATAAATCATGCTTTCCTTGGTTCACCACATTGTAATTTCTATTAATGCTGTAAGAAGTCTCCATATCTGGTGAGCCAAGCACAATGGTTGTTTTGGCATGTCTACACCCTCCCCAGCTCCCCAAACGCAGAGACTCCATCTTACTCATTTTTGTATCCTCCATAGCATCGAGCAAACAGGGAGAAGATCGAAAAATGAGGCTGAATGAGTAACTGAGCAAGAATAGTTAGCAAAAGGTACCAAAACTTGAGGAGTTCCTTCCTGCTCTTCCATGCATGGATAGCCTTCTAATCCCTACTAATTTGTGGGATAAAATGCTAGCTCTCGCAAGGAAGCTATGTTTGAATTTGTCTAGAAGAAAGACCGAATCTGTCTAGAAGAGCATTTAATTTGTGGTACAGATGGGGCTCCTGAAGTTCTTACCTATAAACATTGAAGGTGTGGCAATCAGAAAACAAGACGTTATCTGTATCAGCCAATCTATATAGTCATGAAAAATAACTGGAAATGCTGCTTTAAGTCCATGCAAGATTAAAAAAACAACTCAGTATTAGAAAATTCTGATTAAGGGTATATTCTAAAAACAACACTGTTTTCTTATTTTAGGTCACGTTTATGAAGAAAAATTTTTTTAAAAAGTAATCTCTGTACCCAGTGTGGGGCTCAAACTCACAACCCTGAGATCAAGAGTCACAGGCTCCACCAACTGAGCCAGCCAGGCCCCCTAAGGAGATGTTTTTGATAGATATTTTTGTAGCATGTATCTCCACCTTTTAGCTAGAAAACACTGACCTTTTATCAAACTGCTTCATGATAAACTGAGATCATCACTGTAACTTTAGGGGAATATATTTTTGGACATGAGGGTCATTTACCTCTGTGCTCAAGCCGTGCCATGTATTTACACCAGACACAGAACATTTACAGGATAATTCAGGGAGGTGTGAATATATCATCACATCTACTTCACCCCAGCCCCATAAACCTTCTCGTCTATGTCTACACCCCTGATTAGTTACCAGACTCCCTTTCCAAAAAGCCTTACTCCCTAATGTTTTTCTCTAAACAGGACAGAAGTGAAGGCTGTCAAAGAATACCCAGTAATCTCACACAGATACCTACCTGAGTTACATACACTGTAGGAAAAACAAGTGCTAACAGACATATAGAAAACTGTCAACTTCATTTGTAATAAAAAAAATACAAATTAAAACAGTGGGACACCAGTTTTAACCTATCAAATTATTAACAAAATGTAAAAATCCAATGCTAACCAGGATGCTGTGAAACAGGCATTCTCATACATTGCTGATACCAATACACTGCTATATCCCTACTGAAAGGAATTTGGCAAATGTTATAAAAATTTTTGCAAAGGTTTATGATTTTTGAAACATTAATTCCACTTCTAGAAATCTATCCCAGGGAAATAATCAAAATTTCATATAGATGTTCAACAAGGACATTATTAATGGCACAAAATCTGATATAATCAACTGGAGAATGAGGTTACGTAAACAAAGGTACATTTACAAGACTAAATATTACACAGACATAGTGACTTTATAATATGGAAAAAGGCTATTAAAAATACTATCAGTAATCATGTCCCCCAACCTTATATGTTTAGTATCACGCAGTGTATGTTAGAGGAAAAGATAATACTTTACCTTTGGGTAATGGGATTGTGATTTTTCCTCCTGTTCTATTTTTTAATTTTTTCATATTGTCTACAATGAGCATATATTATTTTTACCAATGTGTTATGTACTTGAGGAGGAGTCAGAGGAAAGCATAAAGTCTCTCAGCAGCCATCCAGCCTGCTGATACAGTTCCACATGTATGTTGGCTGCAGAAAGCCGAGGCTGTCAGAAATCTGACAATAAGCAAATGGTCTTTAGTTATACTATTTGCCACAAAGTGAATGGCACCACATAAAGCAATCAAAGGTAATAATGATTCCATCTGATGAAATCTAGTGATCGATAAGTTCATTTTCCACGCTGGATAACAAAGAGTAAACCCTGACACATGTAGTCAGAAATGAAACAAACAAACAACAACAACAACAAAAATACTAGTATTTACCAACTGTTTCTAGTGTGCCAGCAATGTGCTGTATACATTTTACTGCATTTTTGAAAAACTTTTATTTATCTGAGAGAGAACAGGCACGCGTGGGCATGGGAGGGGCAGAGAGAGAGGGAGAAAGAGAATCCCAAACAGACTCTGCACTGTTAGCACAAAGTCAGACACAGGGCTTGATCCCACGTATCTTTAGATCATGACCTGAGCCGAAATCAAGAGCTGGACACTTAACCAACTGCGCCCCCAGGTGCCCCCGTTTTATTGCGTTTTAATTTCATTTATCTTCAGAACATCAGGACATACTTACCACAGCCTCGACTGCAGGTGAACTATCCCCTACCACCAACAGAGTAGAACACCTGGGGAAAGGCAAAATAAGAGGTGACATTCTGCAAACAGCACCTATATTCCACTGAATACTAAATTAGTCTATGAAAGGCAAAGATATTTAGCAACTCACTAGGGAAACTGAGGCACTTACTTTAATGTCTTCAATTTGCTATCATTTTGGCCCAGCAAGGGTCTTTCAATCTCCAGGTCTCTGCGTCTAGAAAAACGAAGGAAGCAATACCCTTTTCAGGTAAAATCATGGCAACTCAGATTATTTCCTGGTTGTGAAAATCAAAATGTACCAAGGAACATGAAACTATTTTTCCTTCACACCTGATGAGGGAGGGGGCCCTGTGCACCCTGTCCACAAGCAGCTATCTCGGTAGCATCGTGAGTGGTACAGAGCAGGAATAAGGTTCCCGAGGGACACAGTGGGATGCTAAAAATTTAGAGGCAACTTCAAAACTCAATGACAGTGCTATTGAAATGCTCAAATTCTAGTGTGTAATTTTCCAACTAGTTTATAGGAATAAATTCCTTAAGAAAAGGGGAACCTTTGAGAGAAAACTTGTAACTAACATAGTTTTGCCCAGTACTTAACCTTTCTGATTTCAACTATAAATAAGGAAGCTCTGTTATAGAGGAAGGAGCTAGAGAGACCAGGTGCAAAATCTCTGGGTGAATTTGGGTAAGTTACAGTTGACCCATTTTCTCAGTCTTTTCCCATGTACCCAGAAAGCTAGCAGGATAAGCCAAGATAAGAATCAGGCTCTCTCAATGACTGGGGGAGACATGAAAGTAGGTTTTGGAATACACGAACAAAAGAGAATTTACTAGTGTCCATGTGTTACTTCTGCGTGATGACAAGATATCGGCAAAGAGAAACGGAATCAAGGTCCAAGACTTCTATTCTTTGCCTCTTCTACATTATTTTTCTGTCTTGCCTCACTATACTTGTATGTTTTTGTGTATAGGTAACTTAGGTATTTTTGTCTTAAAACATCTTAAAACTGCAACTTGTATTTGAATGTGCCCAGAATGGCCTTCAGTTCATGTATTCTTTTTTTTTTTTTTGAAGTAATCTCTACGTCTAACATGGGGCTCGAACTCACAACCCCAAAATCAAGAGTCACACGTTCTACCAACTGAGCCAGCCAGGAATTCCCATTTGTTCTCGTTGAAAACTCTTTTCCTATCTGTGTGAGAGCCCCTCCTCTTTTTCTGTGGTACAACATGAAACCAATCTCATTACACAACACTGGAAAAAGTAGTTTATTTCCCCTTCCACTTTCCCTCAAATGTCCATTATCTTTTTAGAACTAGTTTACACTTAAGTGGAGGAATAGGAAACAACTGTACCCGTTATAAGAGCCCAGGAAGAGCTGTAGGTTTTCTTGGTTGATATCTTGGGCAATATGCAGTCGGTAGGTTTGAATCAGGTCCAGGTTGGCCTGCAACTCTTCCTAGAACAATTGAAAAGAGACACAGGTAAACTTCTGAGCTACAGCACAAGTGTATGTTGTTTGGTTTGCATTCTCAATGCCCAAAGCCAGATCTCTCTGCCCATGATGGCAAGTGGGGCAGAGCCCTGGGCCTCCTATTGTGCTGGTAGGCTGAATAGCTGAAATCTTTATTTGCAATAGACTGGTTCGGTGCCATATTCTGTGTTGAATGAAGGTACAAAAGAATCTATTATGGAAAAGGCTGGTAATCAACTCCAGGTCAAATATAAGAACATGGAGAAATGCTCTGAATATCCTTACCTGTAGCAACCTGAAACTACACTAGATTTGGATTCAAGTACCAGCTGTGGATCTTGGAAAGGTCACCTAACCATTCAGAACCCTCGTTTCCTTACTTGTGTTTTGTGCATGTTCTGCCATTTCTCATAAAACATGAAGATAATATGCAGATAGCTGACAACGCTGTCTTATTTATTTTTATTTATTTTTAAATATTTTCTAATGTTTTATTTATTTTTGAGACGGAGCGAGAGAGAGAGAGAGAGACAGTGTGAGCAGGAGAGGGTCAGAGAGAGAGAGAGAGAGAGAGAGAGAGAGAGAGAGAGAGAGAGAGAGAGACACGGAATCCGAAGACAGGCTCCAGACTCTGAGCTAGCTGTCAGCACAGAGCCTGATGTGGGGCTCGAACCCACGAACCGTGAGGTATGACCTGAGCCGAAGTTGGACGCTTAACTGACTGAGCCACCTAGGAGCCCCACGGCTGTCTTATTTATTTTTAAAGTAGGCTCCATGCCCAACATGGGGCTTGAACTCAAGACACCAAGATCAAGAATCCTATGCTCTACTGACTGAGTTAGCCAGGCACCCCGACAAGGCTGTTTTAAAGATTAGATAAGAAAATTTGATTATTTTGATAAAGTTGAAAATTTGATAAGAAAATATGAACTGCAAAGTGTTAAAATAAATGGAAGGTGGGGAGCCTGGCTGGCTTAGTCAGTAGAGCATATGACTCTTAATCTTGGGGTTGTGAGTTCAAGCCCATGTTGGGTGTAGAAATTACTTAAAAAAAATAAATAAATAGAAGGTAAGACTTCTCTTAATAGACACAAATCTTTATAATCTAATTGTATTGATATAATACAAATATAATCACTGTTACCTATATATATATAGTATCACTTAGTAATATCTATAGATATATTACATTCCATTTATACTTTTCAAGTTAATTCATCATTTATTTAATCTTATTACCAATACTATTAAAGGTATAAAACACAAGAGAAACAAATAGTTTATGCAGTGTAGTGAGTCTCCCTCCCAACCACCCACTGTGCAATGGTCCCCGCCCTTGCTGGCCTTCTCAGCTTGCTGGCCAGCTGGTCATCAGAGCAGCTGCCAGGTTCTGGTGTACACAAGCATATATGGACATATGTACACCTGTACACAAGCGCACACACATCCAGTAATCAGTTGTAAGCAGAAGAGAAAATGCTTTGGACAAAGAAATGTATCAGGGATAGTGAGAAAGCCAGTTAATCCAGGGCAGTGTGTAAAGGTCACCATTAAACCTTGTAGAGAAATATAGATAAGGAAAATATTTGTTTGCATTCTTACTACTGTATGCGTGACGTGAGCCAAGAATACAATCGGAAACTGACCAAATGGATCAGAGTCTACCTGAAACTGAAGGGCAACTGAATCACTCTGAGAAAAGTAGTAAATGCTAAAGAAATTATGATAAAAGTAAATAACACACGAAGCACATAGTAATTAGAGATGAAATGATCTAGCCAGCTCTCCCTTAAGAGTGGAAAAGGAACCTGAGTAGCAAAGTTTGAGATAAAAGAGGGAAGAAATGATAATGGTATAAAAGGGGTAAAACTGCCCTAAGTGCTAATGGACTTCTTAGGGAAAGCTGTTATGTAAAAATTGCCCCCCACCTTTTTAATAAAAAACACAAATCGTGGTCTGCTAGATATACCTTGCTTCTCCCCATAAAAGATGGTAGAGATCATTCCTATCAGGACATATGGAGCTGTCTTGTTTATTTATACTACCTGTTTCTCCACAACCTTAGTACAAATGGCCACTTTTTTTTTAAGATTTAGTTTTAGAGAGACAGAGCTCGTGAGGGGGTGAGGCGGAGAGGGGCAGAGGGGAGGAAGGAAGAGAGGGAGAGGGAGAAAGAGGGGGAGGAGAGAGAGATAGAGAGAGAGAGGAAGGGAGGGAGGGAGAGAATCTTAAGCAGGCTCTACACTCAGCATGGAGTCCGAAGCAGGGCTTGAACCCATGACCCTGTGGATCATGACTTGTGCCGAAATCGAGTTGAATGCTCAATGACTGAGCCACCCAGGCACCCCACAAATGACCACTCTTTTTAAGTTTTGCAAATTTTATAGATAAAAAGAGGATATTGCCGTGGTTGTTTTTTCTTACTGGTGAAGATGAGATCATTCATATTTCTAAATCTTATTTGTTTCTATTTCAAAACAATAGAAGCAATATAAGCATTTGCTTGCTTAAATTTTATTTAAAAACATTTTTAAAGTTTATTTATTTTAGCAGTATCTATGCCCAACGTGGGGCTCAAACCCACAACCCCAAGATCAAGAGTAGCACATTCAGCCGACTGAGCCAGGCACCCCAAGACTATTTATCAAGAGTAGTTTTAGGTTCACAGCAAAATTCAAATAAAGTATTCTTCATTTTTGAGCAAACTATTCCTCATTCCTGGAGTGATCCTCTCCCCCTGACCCCCAATTCTAAAATGTCAAATTTTATTTGTCCTTCAAGGCCTAGCTGGGATACCTCTGCTACCTTGAAGCCTTCCCTGATCTTCAAATCAGAAGTAAACCTCTCCTGCCTTTGAATTCCTCTAGGCCCCTCATAGTACCTCTCCTAGGGCAGTCTGGCATGGTAGAAAGAGGAAAGCTTCAGAGTTAGGCACAAATCTGGCTTCAAATATCCTCCCTCGATATGTTATTAGCCGGAAACCAATTCACTCTTCGTCTGTAAAGTGGGAGTAATACAATCCCCATTATGAGATCATTAGATTGAATTAACACACATAAAATGCCTGTAAGGGGGCACCTGGGTGGCTCAGTCGGTTAAGCCTCCGACTTTGGCTCAGGTCATGATCTCACCATCTGTGGGTTTGAGCCCCGCGTTGGGCTCTGTGCTGACAGCTCAGAGCCTAGAGCCTGCTTCAGATTCTGTGTCTCCCTCTCTCTCTGCCCCTCCCCCGTTCACTCTGTCTCTGTCTCTCAAAATAAAATAAAGACATAAAAAAAAAAACCCATCTGTAGGTATTCAATGAAAAGTAGTTCTTATTACTTATCCCTTTTTACCTATGCTACGATAGCATTTCTGTATTTCCTATCTCCCTACAGAGTGAACTCCCAGAGAACAAGGGCCATATCTTATATACTTTTGTCTCTTCCATACACTTAGCATGGAATTCTGTAAACTTTGTAAACTGGTTTTTAAGGTATACAGTCAAAATCAAGAATGCTATGGGGCAGCTGGGTGGCTCAGTCGGTTAAGGGTCCAACTTTGGCTCAGGTCATGATCTCGTAGTTTGTGGGTCTGAGCCCCGCATCCGTCTCTGTGCTGACAGCTCGGAGCCCGGAGTCTGCTTTGGATTCTGTGTCTCCCTCACTCCCTGCCCCACCCCAACTTGCGCTCTGTCTCTGTCTCTCAAAAATAAATAAATGTTTAAAAAGAAAGCAAGCATGTGAGGTCTTTAGGAGAGTACCCACTCTATCCACCATGTGTGAAAAGATCATAGTATTTGAGACTTCCAATTAAAGATGTTGGACTAAAATACAGCTTTACTCTTTCCAGAAAAATCACAAAATTGATAGTAAAATAAGAACAAAGGCAACAGGAAAAGTAACAACAGCAATAACATTTTGAAAGTGGGAAAGCAGAAGGAAGACTATAATCGTTCACTTAGCAGACTCAGCAAGGTTGCTAGGCTGGCAGGGGGGAGAGTGAAAGAAGTCAGTGAACATGTACCAAGGAGCCTGAAAAGGCTCAAGAACTGTTGGCACCAGTTCTCTCTGCAAGCAGAGGGTATAGATGGAGCTAACAAAATAAGATTAGTTCCAAGTTCTGTTAAATAAAAATGTAACATAAGGAGGACATAATAATCAAAACACACAAAGTAAAAACAAACAGAATTGAAGGGAGAATAGTAAATTCAACAATAGTTGGTAACTTTAATACCTCACTTTCATTCATGGATGAGTAACATGGCAGCAGATCACAAGGAAATACAAGACTTGAACAACACTGTAAGCCACCAGACCTGACAGACACCCAGAATACACTCCACTTAATAAAAGCAAATGAATACACATTCTTCTTATGTGTACATGAAATAGGCCATATGTAAGGACCATATGCTAGTATATAATAAAACCCAAAAAATTTAAAACATTGAAATATTAAATATATCCTCTGATCACAATGGAATTAAGTTAGAAATCAGTAATAGGGAAATCTGGGAAATTAAACAAAATACTAAAAAACTAATGGATCAAAGAAGAAATCACAAGGAAATTAGAAAATACTTTTTTAAAAAATGTTTATTTTTGAGAGAGAGAGTGCACTTGCATGCACAAGTGGGGGAGGGACAGAAAGAGGGAGACAGAGGCTTCAAAGCGGGCTCTGTGCTGTGGGGCTCGGCTCTGTGCTGTGGGGCTCGAACTCACGAACTGTGAGATCATGACCTGAGCCAAAGTCTGATGCTTAACCGACTGAGCCACCCAGGTGCCCCAGAAAACACTTTTGAGATAAATGAAACTACCAAAACTTATGGGCTGCAGGTAAAGTGGTAGGGAGGGGGAAACTTATAGCTATAAATGCCTAGATAAAAAAAAGAAGATTTCAAATCCATAACTAGCATTCCTTTTGAAGAAACTACAAAAAGAAGATGAAACTTAAAGCATGTAGAAGGAGGGAAATAATAAAGATTAGAATAGAAATAAATGAAATTGAGAATAAAAAAAAGAACAGGAAAAAAAATCAATAAAACAAACAACTGGTTGGCTAGCATCCCTAACAAAAAGAGGTAAGATTTAAGTTAATAAAGACAGGGAGAAAGAGGAGATGTTATTTTCAATTTTACAGAAAAACAAAGAATTATAAAGGAATATTATGAATAATTTATGCCAACAAATTGGGTAACTGAAATGAAATGGACAAATTCCTAGAGAGACACAAAACACCTAAAGTATCTCAAGAAACAGAAAAATTTGAATAGATCTTTAATAAGTAAAGAGATTAAATTAGTAACATAAAAAAATATCCACAAAGAAAAGCTTGGGTCCAGATGGTATCACTATGAATTCTACCAAACATTTAAAGAAGAATCAACAGCAATCCTTCCCAAGCTCTTACAAAAAAAAATTAGACAATATTTATCAGCTCATTCAAAATCTTACTATCCAACTCACTCTCGCCTCTGAAAAGAGGAGTGGGGTTCCCTCTCCCACCCAATAATTATCCATAACTGTCATTTCAGCTTCCTCACCAGTAAAACATGGGGATTGAACAAGATAATCTCTAAAGTTCTTTAAGCATTGATATTTCTTTGTCCTTTTGGTTTCTTTTTTTCTCTGAAATTTCTATTTCTGTGAAGCCTTTCTCCACCTCATTATGTCTCTGAAAATGTTTGGTGAGGCACGTGATGTTGTCAAACATTAACAGATGGCATGCCTTTGACAGGAACAGGTGGCTGGGGGGCGGCGGGGGGGAGGATTCTGCCTTCCCTCATCTCTTCAAATGCCAAGAGCCATTTGGCATTGAGTTAATACCTCTCTCCCAAGATTGGTCTTTGCTGGGCCACATGCATCCCCCTCTGCACTGGAAGGAGCACCCACTAGGATCAGGTGAATTCTAAGGCAACCCATCTTTCCTGAGGTAGATAAGGTTTTACTGCAAGTCAATAAAAACGGAGCTGTCCTAGTTGGACTAGGCACTTACCTGCCCAAAGTGATGAGCCAAAATAATGTCCACAACATTGGTTGTCAAGCCTGAGAGCTAAAAAGATAAAAACTTTGAGTCAAGGGAGCTAAGCATACATAAAAAATTTATCAAGCAGTCTACTTACGATTAGTGTATTTTATTGTATACATTTTATCCTTCAACAAACAAAAGTACAACTCAGGGTCACATATTTTTCATGAGATGGTAGTTTGTTTCCAAGACACATGAAAACAAGAAATAATTCAGAAAAAATGAAGTCTCCCTTCCAGGGAAATAATATCACCTACTTTGAAATAGGTGGCTGGAAGAAATCCTAGCCATTCCTTCTTTGAAAACTTAAGACCTAGAACTCTTGGCTATTAGCCGCTTCATTCCTGTATTTTCTACATTTACACTGGATTTATGGCTAATAAGAATTGACTTAAAACTACTCCCTTCAAGCCACCCAAGAGACAAAAAAGAGTTCTTCCTTTCCTCCAGTTTTTGCTATCTTCATTTTAGGGAGTGGGAGGAAACTGCTATGTTTATAGAGTGTTTTTGCATTTTGAACATTTTTCTCCTAATTTTTTCCATTTCAAAATGATGCATATCACAGTCTAATAAATGCCGCAATCTGTGCAAATCTGCAGACTGCTACTCTATTTTCAGAAAAATTTCCAACTCAAATTATGTTGCTGATTCCCTGTAGCCTTCTTCCTTGGTTTTATGCTTAATTCCCACTGCTGACTTGAATCAGAGGTGAAGTGCTGAACCGGGGATGCAGATGGAGAAGAGGAGATGAGGAGACAGACAAGGATATGGGAAGAGCAGGATCACATAGTCCCAGAAAGAGTAAGGAAGAAAGAAGCCCTGAAATCTTCATAGGGGTTACTAATGATCCAAGATAATTAGAATTAACAACCAATCTCATTACATGTTTAATACCCATAAGATCATTCTAAAGCTTTTAACAATTTTATTAGATTATTACACATAATTTATTATACATTACTGAGAATGTCTAGGTCAATTTTAACATACCCACATAACCAGACAAGAATTAGAACGAATTTTAAATAAGGTTATAAGACTTTCCCCCACATCTGGCAATAACTTCGTTAATACATTTCATCCAAAGTATGTACATTTCTCTAGAACTTATATGTAGGGAGAAATGGATAAATTTTTTTAGAATCTACTCTACTGGTAGGTGGAATATATTTTAATTCTAGTGTAGTTAACATGCAGTGTAATATTAGTTTTAGGTGTATAATATAGTGATTCAACAATTCCATTTATTACTCAGTGCTCATCATGGTATGTGTACATTTTTTTAAAAAGTGTGTATGTGCATTATCTTTTTTAAATTTTTATTTATTTTTTAAATTTACATCCAAGTTAATTAGCATATAGTGCAACAATGATTTCAGGAGTAGATTCCTTAATGCCCCTGGTAAGTATATTCTTAATCTTTACCTATTTCACTCATCCTGTCCCCCCAACCTCCCTTCTGGTAACCATCTGTTTGTTCTCTAGTTACGAATCTGTTTTTTGGTTTGTCTCTCTCTTTTTTTCTTTGTTTGTTTTGTTTCTTAAATTCCAGTAGGTGGAATATTTTAATATTTTTTTAAAATTTTTTTTACATTTATTTATTTTTGAGAGACAGAGAGAGACAGAGCGTGAACAGGGGAGAGACACAGAGAGAGGGAGACACAGAATCCAAAGCAGGCTCCAGGCTCTGAGCTAGCGGTCAGCACAGAGCCCTATGCGGGGCTCAAACCCACGAACCGTGAGATCATGACCTGAGCCGAGGTCAGACGCTCAACTGACCGAGCCACCCAGGCGCCCCGGAATATTTTAATATTTTAAAGTAATTTAAAAGCAACACATGCTTATCATAGAAAATTAGGAAAATACAGAATACAAAAAAATAAAAATCTGTAATGCTACCAGCCAAAGATAACAACTAGTAACCAATTATTTTCCCTTTTTAAAAAAAAATATAGTGGTAAGTCTCACGTTTCTATTTATTTATTTTTAAAGTAATCTCTACACCCAACATGGGATTCAAACTCACAACCCCAAGATCAAGAGTCAGATCTTCTACTGACTGAGCCAGCCAGGTGCCCTAAATTATTTTCCCTCTTTTCGAATGCATATCTATTTAACAAAATTGGGACATACATAGTTTTATCTATTTTTTAAATATGAGAATTTTCTCATTTCTTTAAATAACCAAGTAAAGTTTTGGTTGCAGAATATTCCATTCTAGGGTTGTATCACAATTTTGTTGCTCTACAGTATTGGCACTTAGGTTGTTTCCATCTTTTTGCCCTAGAAACAATGCTTAAATGAATATTTTGGCTCTGTGACTTCCTAGCTGTGTGACCTTAAGCAAATGGCTTAATTTCTCTGTGGGAAAATAATAGTACCCCTTCACTGGGTTGTTCCGAGAATGAAAAACTTAAACATATAGAAAACATTTAAGAACAGTGCGTGTTACACAGCACAAACTAGACACGTACTAGATTCTTAAGAATTATTATCCTTCTATTTAAATCTTTGTAAATATCACTATTTATCCTTCAGATTAAGTTCCTAGATACTGAATTACTGGATCTCATGGTTGAGTATCAATAAATATTTTTGATACATATGACAAGCTGGGTAGTGGTATTTTGGAGCCTATCTCCAGTGGTAGATCAGAATGAACATTTATTTATGGCAACTTAAAAATACTCAGAAGCAGATATTTATTTAAAAATTAGATTGTTACATTAGGCATCTTTTAGCAAGTAATGAAAGCTTGGGTTATTTTTTCTCCGAAAAACTTTATAACATCACTGATTTAATCTAAACCTCATTGTTTGTTTGTCTGTTTATTATGTTTATTTACTTTGAGAGAAAGAGAGCATGAGCAGGGGAGGGGCAGAGACAGGGGGAGAGAGAGAATCTCAAGCAGGCTCCACGCTATCAGTGCAGAGCCTGACCTGGGGCCTGATCCCACAAATCTTGAGATCATGACCTCATTCAAAATCAAAAGTAGGATGCTTAACCAACTAAGCCACTCAGGTGCCCCCAAACCTCATAGTTTTAGGTTAAAATAATATCCAAATAACATTTGTACTTTAGTAGAGAAAAATGTTTCAAAACTGCTTCCCTTTCCAACCTAAAGACAGTAGATGACTTTTTTAGCACAGGTGAGTTGAATGCAAATGTTAGGAGTGGTAGCACAGACAAGCTACTTGGGGTTTAGTGAAGAGATTCATTCATTTGTTTCACTCATGAAAAGAGTGAAAATGAAAACCACGGATTGGGAGAAGATGTTTACATGTATCCACCAAAGAATTCAGACACAAAATGTAGAAAGAACTCTTACAGATCAATAAGAAAAAGCTTTGTAACCCGATTAAGGGGAAAAAAGGCAAAAAGACTTGGACAGTCCCTTCCTTAGAGAATATTGAAATGGCAAGTTTTAGAAAAGGTGCTCTGTCCGACATCATAGGTCCTTAGGGAAATGCAAATTAAAACCTGGCATTATTTCCCCATAAGCATTGCTTAACATAAAAAAGATGGCATAACTAAAAAATTGTTTTTTTTAAACTTATAAGTTTTAAACTTATAGTCAAGTTGGTTTCCATATAACACCCAGTGCTCTTCCCCACAAGTGCCCTCCTCCATGACCTTCATCCCCTCCCCCTTCCCCCTTCAGCCCTCAGTTTGTTTTCAGTATTCAAGAGTCTCTCATGATTTGCCCCCCTCCCTCTCCCTAACTCTATTCTCCCCCTTCCCTTTCCCATGGTCCTCTGTTAGGTTTCTCCTATTAGACCTATGAGTGAAAACATATGGTATCTGTCCTTCTCCGCCTGACTTATTTTGCTTAGCATGACACCCTCGAGGTCCACCCACTTTGCTACGAATGGCCAGAAAAATTGTTTTTTAATAACTAAACCTATTTTGTTGATGGGTACCATACAGAAACAAACTAACATTACAAATAAAACTGCTTATCTTTTACAAAAATTAAAATGACTGCTAAATGCTGGTGAGGAGGTTGAATAACTGGAACTTTCGTGTATTGCTGGTGTGTAAACTGGCCAAACACTGTGGAACACCGTCCATATCTACCAAAGCTAAATACACAACTGCCCTTTAACCCATCAATTCCACTTCTAGAGACCCAGGGGAAATGAATGTGTAGGTCTATGGAGAGACATGTAAAAGAACGTGCACAGGAACTTTATTCATAGTAACCAAATAACAAACAACTTTTTCTGTGTATTTACACCATAGACTACTAAACAAGAATTAAAAGAACTACCATGACACACATGAAGGAGGATCACTATGAATGAAAGAACCCAGATACAAAAGAATACATGTTCTATCATTCTAATTATATGAAGTTTAAGAATAGAGAAAGCCAAAAAAAAAAAAAAAAAAAAAAAAAAAAAGAATAGAGAAAGCCAATCTATGGTGATAGAAGTCAGAACAATGGTTATATCTGGGAAGGAGAAGACATATTAATTAATGAAAAGGCATCAGGGAATCCTTGGAGCTGGAAATATTCTTCGTATTGATTGGGTGGCAATTATAAATGCAAACATTCATCAAGCTGTATACTTAAAACTTTGACTGTTACACTTCAGTGAAAAAATACAAATAAAAGACATTTTGAGAGGAGACCAAGAGATGACCCAATAAACACCATTTAGTGCTTACTTTGGAAGCTGCCCAGTCAATCCAGCCTTTAGCACAAGGGTCAACGTTAATGAGCACAAGGCCTTCCACAAGTTCTGGATGATTGAGCTGAAATAGACAAAGACAACAGTTTGAAAGTTCCACTCCCAGGATTCTTCTACAAACATTGGAGCATGGTTACTCAATTCTTACGTATTATCCCATAATGCCTCAGATTTGAAAGTAAGACTTCAGAGAGGTGCTAGGAAGAATATTTGCAAAAACTGCTCTGTAAGTCTGACTTAGCATCTGGAAAACCAGTTCCTTAAAATGCTATCAAATGATCTTGCCTTGCAAGGATCTGTGAGGAGACATGATGTTTATTTCCTCAGCAGAGCAAGGCATCTGGTAGTATCTCGGCAGTTGTTTAGCTCATGGTGGGTCTTCCCTGCTGGGAAAGTACCCTTGGAACTACTTGGGATAAGGGGCTGCTAAGGCTAAGACTTGAGAATTTCACACTCATATAGCCTTGACCCCAATAGTAGCTTCTTATGTTGTTTTTTTTTCTTTTTTTCAGAAAGCACCTGAATGGGTGACACCACCTTGCCCCAAAAGACTGTCCTATCACCCAGGAGGCATCTGAAAAAATTTCTTTAAAAAAATTTTTTTTTAGATTTTTATTTTTATTATTGTTTTTAATGTTTTTATTTATTTTTGAGAGAGAGAGAGAGAGACAGTATGAGCAGGGGAGGGGCAGAGAGAGGGGGAGACACAGAATCTGAAACAGGCTCCAGGCTCTGAGCTGTTAGCAAAGAGCCCGACGCAGGGCTCAAACTCGTGAACCGCGAGATCATGACCTGGGCCAAAGTTGGACGCTTAACCGACTGAACCACCCAGGCACCCCTTTTAGATTTTATTTTTAAGTAACCTCTACACCCATCACGGGGGTTGAATTTACAACCTCAAGATCAAGAGTCACAAGCTCTACTGACTAAGCCAGCCAGGCACCCTTGAATTAATTAGAGTATGTGTGAGAGTGAGCACACACAAGCGTGTGCAGGGGAGGAACAGAGGGAGAGGGAGACAGAACTTCAGCAGGCTCCACACCCAGTGCAGGCTCAATCTCACAACTGTGAGATAATGACCTGAGCAGAAATCAAGAGTTGGATGCTTAACCAAATGAACCACCGAGGCACCCACCCTGAAAAAATTTCTTAATTTCTATTTCTTAAATAGAAGTCAATACAAACATTTCTGTTTACACTCAAAACTCTCTAGTTTACTTTCTTTTCCTCTGATTACACTGATTATGGAAACTGATTACACTGATTATGTATGTACACTGATTACACCTCTGATAAATGGAAATTATAAAAATTAGGATAAAACCTTATATTATCTAACCACACAACATCAGTCCCGGTTAGTATTTTGATATACTTCCCTCTAGTCCTTTCCTATGCCTATCACAAACCATGGTGAATCTGTTATTTTAACTTTTTTAATGTTACAGTATATGTGAATCACTTATCATTACAAACTCCTATACAATTTTAATGGCTTCACAAAATTCCATACATATTCTCTAAGAATTACTTCTTATCAATGATGTACTACCCTCATTTGTGATTTTTCAGGTACTGTAAGTACAAAACTTTATACAAACCTTTACTTGCTGTTGACAGAATTTACAGAAAAACTGATATAAGACCCACAATAGTACCTGGTCACCAACCCAGCAGTAGAGCTGTGACCTAGGCAGTGCCTCAAGGGTATCAAGACTAATCCTCTAAGTACTTACTGCAAATCTGCTGAGGATGTAAGCTCCAGCTCCAACTCCAATCCCAATGATGCTTTTCAGACTGTGCAAGAGGACAGACCAACACTAATAAGGTTAACTGACTTGGAGGGGACATGGCATAATGGAAAAAATACAACTGGGTTCAAATCTGGCTCTGATGCTTACTGGATTCTAGAATTTGGTCAAGTTTTTTTTAACTTTCCGAGCCTTAGTTCCCGATCTATAAAAGGATATAACCACCTATATCTAAGTTGATTTTAAAGGGTTAAGTGAAATATGACTGTAGTCATTCTAACAGCTTCCTCTCCTATCACCTCTATGTCCAACCTAATAGCAAGTCCAAAGAGTCTACCTCCAACATATTTCCATCTATCTCCATCTACTTCACTCCAGCCCCCCGCAGGCATCCAGTATCCAGTACTCTCAGGGATGACTGCTGTAATAGTTTAATGGTCTCCTGCTTTTTCTTTTTTACTCCTCTCCAACTCATTCTCTCCACAGCTAGAGTAATCCTTTTTTATTAAAAAATTTTTTAACGTTTATTTATTTTTGAGAGACAGACAGAGACAGAGAAGGAGCAGAGAGAGAAGGAGACACAGAATCTGAAGCAGGCTCCAGCTCCAGACTCTGAGCTGTCAGCATAGAGTCTGACACGGGGCTCAAACTCATGAACCGTGAGATCTTGACCTGAGCCGAAGTCTGACACCCTTAACTGACTGAACCACCCAGGTGCCCCTAGAGTAATCCTTTTAAAAAATGTAAACAGCTTTACTGAAATGCAATTTATATACCTAGAGCGACCATTTAAAAGACTAAACCAAAAAAAAAAAAATAATAATGCACATTCTTATCTAACCCATTGTTAAATTCTAAACCTGAAAGAAAAAAAAAAAGACTAAATTGGATATCACTCCCCTACTTAAAACTTCTCAATATTTTTTTTTTTTTTTTGTCTTTTGAATAAAATCCCCATTCTTGCCTGATCTGTGAGACTATTGTAATTGGGTCCTTGTCTATTTCTCAAATTTCACTTCATGCCTTTCTCCTACTTGCTTATTTGGTCCAGGACTTCTGGAAATATCATTTCTTCTGCCTGGAATCCTCTTGCCCTGGCTCTCTGTCTAGGTCTCAGCCTAGACACGTTCTTAGAGAGGCATTGCCCAACTAGCCTTATCCCTGTAAACCTGGCCCTTCTCTAACGCATCAACCTCACTGACTTCTCTTACAGCACTTTAGTTGTGATTATTTGCTTATTTGTTGTTAATTCGTCCTCCCACTAAAATGTAAGCTCTGTGAGGACAGTGACTATTCCACTTGCTCACCATCATAGCCCCTAGATCGGACACATGGTAGAAAGTCAATAAAAACTGTGTTAAGGAACTGCAGAATGAACCTACCTTAAGTGGGTAAGAACAGAAGGCAGCATTTCAGCCAACTCATCCATTGTGGGGTACTGGTACCTGAAATCCAGAAAGATACTTACTGAATTACAATGCACCTACATTTGCCAATCACAAGAACAGCCAGAAGAGTATGGGGTTCTTAGATAAAAGCATTCCCTTTACCAAAGGCTGAAAGGAGAAGATGTGTGGAAATGATTGTGACATGCTGTGTATCTCTCTATGACTTCCAAGCTGAGAAGAAAAGAACCTACGTGTTTCTATATTCTAAAGGGCAGTCTCTGGGACCAGAGGAAGCCATTTAAATAGAACAGGTAACATGGCTCTCTCTCAAGGCATTTCCAAATCCCTAACCATCAATCACTTCAGTTGGGATTGAGGCTCAGCAAACTTCCAACAATAACAGTCAATTGAGGAGGTGGCTCTTGGTCTGCGGCTTATAATCAGGCAGCTAAAGGAAAAATTACACAAAGCCTTACTGGGCCTAAGCACATAGTCACAAATCCTAGACTCCTCATCATGAATGCTGATTTGTTTTACTTCAACAGAAGATAACATGGTTACTTTATTGCTTTTGAATTTGGTGTATGATATGAACTTCACGATCCTAAGATAGTCAAGCAAGCCCAGGATCCAATTCAGACTAGGAACCGAAGAAAAGAAGGGAGCATCCATAGAGATTACAGAATCGAAGACGGAAAGAGATCCTAAGACAATCTACTATGTAAGAGGCAGGATTTACTCTATTTATGATAGGGGAGTCAGCCTGCCTCTGCTTGAAACACTTTTTAAGTGAAGGGGTGCTACTGAGTCATTTGTACACAAAACAAAAGAAAGGAACTAGATCTAAATCTTGTTGAATATAAATTGGTCATTGGTCGGGGCACCCGGGTGGCTCAGTCAATTAAGCGTCTGACTTCGGCTGAGGTCATGATCTCACAGTTTGTGGGTTCCAGCCCCGCGTCGGGCTCTGTGCTGACAGCTAGCTCAGAGCCTGGAGCCTATCTTCAGATTCTATGTCTCCCTCTCTCTGACCCTCCCCTGCTCATGCTGTCTCTCTCTCTCTCAAAAATAAATAAAACATTAAAAAAATAACAATAAAAATAAATAAATAAATAGGTCATTGGTCAATTTGCACCTGAGAGACAGAACAGCCTGAACATGTCAATAACATAGATTCTAGAGCCAGACTGCCTACATTAATATTCCAGCTCTGCTACTTATTTGTTATGTAATCTTGGCCAAGTTACTTAACATCCCTGGGCCTCAGTTTCCTCACCTGTAAAGCAGGAATAATAGTAAATCTATCCCATAGTTCTGTGACGGTTGAATGACTTAACAGATATGAAGCATTTAAAGCAGTGTCAGAAATGCTGTTTAAGTCCCATGTAAGTGTTGGTTATTGTTTACCTGCAATGGTCTATTTCACAACAGTCCTTGGCAGAGGCAGCTCTGGAGAGGAGCCAAGGGAAAGGGGAAGAATTTGCACTCCACTGTACCTTCACTCCCCTCCCAAGGTCTTCTCAGTAATTACAATGTCCAGGGAAGAGCAAGGGAGACTGTGGCTCCCCATGCAAAGGAGGTTTAGGATGAGGTTGAGAGTTCCAAGTCCAGTCAAAATGCACCTCTCATTGACAGGGCAGCTTCTCAGAAATAAATGCTTACAAAAATATTCAAATTCATCATTAGATTGGGAGGTAAGGTTGGAGAGCTGCTCCCAGGAAGCACAGATAGATTGGAATTTGGGCTAGGTAGTTGGAAGTTTTTGGTAGGGACACAGAAATGACAGATTTTAAAAAGACGAGGAAGGGGACACATAAAAGATAGTGAGATGTGGGTGTTTCAGACACTTAAGCCTTGCAATTACAGGGAAACAGATTCCCATCTATGGAGAACCATTCTTGGATATAGGAAAATATGCAGTTTTCCTCAACAGAGTGAACATAACAGTCCTCTCAGAGCAAGAAGAGAAATAGGAGGATAGTTGGTTGAGAAGTATAACTGTACGTACTGTGAAAAAATCATCAGGGGAAATCAATGCTACTTCTCCCATTGGAACTCAATCATTTGCTCTTCTGAATGCATGCTTTCCAGAAGGTCTTGCCTATGGTCTTACCCTGTTGGGAAAGGGGGTGCACCTTCCTGCTGGCCTGGGGCATCCACATGACAGACAGCAAAGTGCTGGGTGATCTCTTGCATATCCTCAAAGTTAAAAAATGCATTGAAACAGGATTTATCTGCAAGAATAAAAATACTCATAAGTCACAGGCTCTCTCTCCCCCCAATTTTCAACAGACTGTACATACAGTCCTCTTCATTTCTCTCCAGTTTTCTTCAACTCCATTAATTCCGTATCATCGTCCTCTTTCATTCCCTTTTAATCACTGTTCCACCAAAATGAGGTGTCTGATCAATGTGATTCAAGCTGCCCTAAAGGCTGAATACCAGACATCTCGATGACCTGAAAACGACAATGAATTCTCAATTCTACACAATGTCTACAAAATGGAAACCAATTCTGGTACTGCACAAAATAATCTTGCACCCATCATGCTGTCATTTCTCATGTACCTTATTCCTCCATCTGACACAGAGACGTTGACAATATTCCAAGAACTTGGCTAGAGTAAATATCCTGGCTGCTCACATTCACCATGTGGAAGACTGTCCCTTGGCAAAATTGCTGGAGTGTAGAGAGGGGCTGCTGCTTTAATTTCTACCTGTTCGTATAACTGCTTAAATCACTTCTCATGCTGAAGAGGCTATAAAGGCTCCAGCACTAGACTGAAGCCTCTAATAAATGCAGGCCACCTTTGAAAGCCAGAGAAGCATCGGAGAAAACATACACATGTACAGGCTCTGAGCCTGTGGCTAGGGCCAGAATCTTATACTACCACCTAGAAAAGTCCACTTAAAATCACAGATGACAGGCTATAGGAAGAATACTTTTACTAATTCATTGAAGAGCTCACAACAAAGTTCAAACTTCAGATTTTCTAACATGAAATATGAAAAACACCAAGAAGTATAGACTTAAACAAAACAAACAACTGATTTCCATTCTACTCTTTTGTTTTTTAAAGAGACACACTTTTTTTATTTTTTTTAAATTTTTAAGTAAGCTCTATGCCCAACGTTAGGGCTTGAACTCATGACCCTGAGATCAAGACCTCCATGCTCTATTGACTGAGCCAGCCAGGCGTCCCTCAGTTCTGCCCTTAACCAGTTCATCCTTTACCAGTTAAGACACAAAGATGAGATATAATTCCAGTATCCCCCAATCGCATTTTCCTGCACACTTCCCAGATACTTTAATACTGCCATTAACATGTACAACAACAAGGAGGGAAGGTTAAGCCAGAAAGGAGAAAATCTGTGCTCTGTTAGAATACTGGGGTTTCTTCTTTTTAAAAATAAATATATAAAGATTAATTATTATAATAAAAAAGGAAGGTATAAAATCAAATACATACGATTGAGGCCAATGTCATGATATGTCAAAATAACTGGTCTGTTTCCCTTTGGTAGGCCTCTGATGGTGACGTGGACCACACCATGAGTTGTTTCTATATCATGTTCCTGTAACAAGACAATGTACAGTCTCAGCAAAGGCAGAATGGACTTCCCAGATGGCTGAAGTTCCACAATACCTGTTTATTGCTATTTCTCACTAGCTGGGGTGGGATATATCACTGGACTATAAGCACACTAGACAGATGTTATAGTGTACAGGATATTCCCACTTTCTAATTCCTTACAGATAAACTAACAAATGAGGGGGAAAATACACCTTCTCATCCACAAAGCTTACTATCTTTTTTTTTTTTTTAAGTTTATTTATTTTAAGACAGAGAGCATGCAGGCAGAGGGGCACAGAGAGAGAGAGAGAGGGAGGGAGAGAAAGAGAGAAAGAGAGAGAGAGGGAGGGAGGAAGGAAGGAAGGGAGGGAGAGAATCCCCAGCAGGCTCAGTGCTGTCAGCAAAGAACCCCACATGGGGCTAAAACCCATGAGTCGTGAGATCATGACCTGAGTTGAAACCAAGAGTTGGTCACTTAACCGACTGAGCCACCTAGGTGCCCCTAAAGCTCACTATCTTAAGTGAGGTAAGTCAGGGATCAGAGGTAAGTCAGGTATCTGTTGAGAATACACTTGCAAGTAGCTATTAGAAGATCAGCAAGCTGGGTAAGGAGCCAGGTAAGATTTGGGGGAAGAAAAGTTAAGGAAGCAGAAGATATGAAGGAACTGCTGGGTAAAAAGCCAGAGGTTTCGGAGCCTCTAAACTCATTTTCAGCAACCAATAAGTTCAGTAGATACGTATGGGTGTGTCTGCCTAAAATCTCTTCCCTTTCCTGGCAGTTGCCCTCCTATGTCATCCATACATTACAGGAGGCTCTTGGCTGCCATGTCTGTAGAATGGAACCTTATGGTCATGGCTTACTGAAGGCAGGTGAACATCTGGTCCATGGTGGTATGTATCCTTCCCTGAGAATTTGTAACTGGGACTAAGAGATTTTATCCTCGATTTGGTTCTTCTCTTGAAAAGAGAAGCAAACTGGGGAGCTTTTAGTAGACATTTCCACTGCTCTAATTCTTGATTGTAGCTGTGTATGTTCTTAATTTCTGAGACATTCCTGGATTGCCTCTGGTTTAAGCTAGCTTGGGTGGGTTTGTTTCCTGCACCCCCCAAAGAATCCTAACCAAGGCAAAGAGTAGAGGGTAAGATGTAATCAGAGCTGCTGGGACCAGCACTAAGAGTGGGTAGAAAAGAAAGGAACTGTAAAAAAGTCTATGAGATTTATTCTAGTCCTCTTCGATGTCTATACTTCTCAAAAATAAGAAGTTACCATGTCTAGCCTAGTGAATTTTTGCTGATGAAGTCCATTCTATCTCAAACAGTCTTATAGTAGATGGGACAAGATGTAGATAGGATAAGATTAACTCTGTCAATAAGAATCCCAGCAAAGGCATAGGGCTTCCAACTTTATTTCCTATCAAATAATGAACCTCATCAGAACTCTGGTTTCTTCTCTAATGTGGGGCACAAAATAATCATAGGCTAATTCAATATTAGTGTATCTCAAATCATAGGCCCCAGGCTGGAGCAGATAATCTCTATCAAATCATGAGTGACTATTTCTGCATTTCTCTATTTCTGCTACCTACTATTCAAGCCTATTCAAAAGACTTGGAAAGGAGATGTAAGAAATGAAGGAAAGAATCAGATACTTCAAACTGGTTATGAAGTATACAGTTTAAAAGGGATGAGTATAAAAAAATAAATTCCTGTTATGAAATGAGCATTTCTCTTGTAGTACTATCAGACATACTGAGGAACTGCTCACCCCCACCACTATTCAGGCTCATTCATTAAAGAACTATTTATTGAATTCCTACTACCAGACCCTGGACTAAGGTCTGGAAATAAAAGAGTGAACAAGAGAGATGTGATCCCTGTTCTCACAGAGATGATGTTCTAGACAGGAAGGCAGGCAATGAACACACAAATTAACCAACCCATAATAATAGCATGTGATGAGTGCTATGAAAGAAATAAACAGGAAACCATGATAGAAAACTGAGGAGAAAGACATTAACTCCATTAACAGCCAGGAAAGTGCAAATTAAATTCAATGAGATGCCAGTTCACATACACCAGAATGGCAAAAATTTTAAAGTTAGATAACACCAAGTGTTGACCAAGATACAGAGAAAAAAAACTCTCAAACACTGTTGGTAGGCATGCAAACTAGAGCAACTACTCTGGAGAACAATCTGGTAATCTCTAGTAAAGCTAAGGGGTGTGTACCCTATAGCAGTTTTACTTTTAGATGTAATCTAAAGAAATTCTCAAACATGGTCACACACACACAAATATATATACAGAGAGGTACACTGCAGCCTTATTTATAACGTCAAATAATTTGACAATAGCCTAAATATTCATCAATAGGAAAACTGATAAATAATGATCTATTCATATAATGAAATACAGATTAAAATGAGCTAGAAAGCATTAATACACACATAAAATCTTGAAAACATAATGCTGAGTAGAAATGTGGAAGGGTATGTACGTACCACTTACATAGATTTTTTAAAAAGCAACACTATATACATTGCATGTTTACATACATATATTTAAAGCCTAATATGTAGAGAAGGAATGTACGCTAACTTTAAGATTTTGTTTCCTTCTGGGACCTGACAGATTCAGAAAGGGAACTCAAGAAAGAAGACTTTGATCTCTCTCATGTTTTATTACCTCCCCCTTGCCCCATGTTTTACTTCTTGAGAGAGAGAAGGAATAAATAAGAAGCTAGCTCCTGCCAAGTGGGTGACACTACAGGAGAAGACAACCTGAAGAGACTGCAACAATTCGTCAGCTTCACAATCTGGTTGTCGGAGCCTTCAGTAAAGCTTTGCTAAAATACTCCGGCTTGGCTTCAGCTGTGCTACTGAGGATGGAGGGAAAAACCAGTTGACACTGTGGCCCTAAAGCTAGCAGGACCTCCCAAAGGTAGGTAACTGACGATGAGAGCATGTATTATGTGTGGGGGGTGAATAGTGAGCTATCAGGAAAGTTCAGGAGAAGGATGATAAAAAGGGAGACATAACAGATGGAGTAAAAAAGAACACTCTATAAGTAGATGAGGGAATAAGGCAAAGCAACTACTCTATCATTTCTTAATCTGGAGAAATTCAGAGTTAAAACTGGATCCCTACAAGACTTCAACTTTTTAGGGCGATCTCAGCCCCTACCTCCCCATTATAAGCCCTCATATTATGTAATGACTGAAGTATTCATGGGCCAAGAGTCCTGCGCCCTATTTGGAGCAACACTTGGTTGTCAGTGTCTCATACAGTTTCTCTTCATTTTTAAAGTATGTGAATGTAAATGTTCTTAGTAGAATAAAAAATATAAAAAGAAAGGAGACACTCACCTCCATGTGGAGTCGTAAATATATCCTTTGTGACTCTGCGTGTGAATAGCTGGAACAAGTCTCCATCTGGAGATGAGTGTGCAGAGACCCTGGCTATGGTCAGGCAGTTGCAGGGGTGATGCTGCTGCCACCTTTCTGCTTTAGTCAACGATCATCTGTTTCACAGGCTGTTTTTCCAATTATCTCACCCTTCACCCCAGCATTCTAGACAGTGTGACTACACAATGAGAGCCTGTGCTGAAAGGACAAAGCCCAAGTAGTGTCTAACAGGCTCTGGTCATATATCTTTCCCAGCATTCTGATTATTTATCATCTCCAAGGATAAGGACATCTTAAACACAATCCCTTTATTCTCCAGCCTATAAAATGACCTGAAATCATATTGGTCCTGTCTCCATCCTGGACTGCATCTCCCAGTCAAAGACGTAACTTTTGGGGCACCTGGGTGGCTCAGTCGGTTAAGTGTCCGACTTCAGCTCAGGTCATGATCTCAACGGTTCATGAGTTCGAGCCCCGCATCGGACTCTGTGCTGACAGCTCAGAGCCTGGAGCCTGCTTCAGTTTCTGTCTCCTTCTCTCTTACCCTCCCCCAATCGCGCTCTGTCTCTGCCTCTCTGTGTGTGTATCTCTCTCTCAAAAATAAATAATAAAAACATTAAAACAAAAGATGTAACTTTCTTTTTTCTTTATATATTTTTTATTTATTTTTGAGAGAGAGTGCATATGTGAGCAGGAAGGGGCAGAGAGAGAAAGGGAAAGAGAATCCTAAGCAGGCTCCATGCTGTCAGTGCAGAGCCCAACGCAAGGCTTATCTCAGGAACCGTGAGATCATGACGTGAGCCAAAATCAAGAGTCCCAGACGCTTAAGCAATTGAGCCACCCAAGGATCCCTCAAAGATGTAACTTACAATCAAAAAGTCTTTTTAAGAATTTACGAGTTTATGGGGAGGGGTTGGGGTGGGGGGACAGGTTAAACAGGTGATGGGGATTAAGGAGTGCACTTGAAATGAGCACTGAGTGATGTATGGAATTGTTGAATCACTATATTGTATACCCGAAACTAATATAACACTGTGCTGACTAACTGGAGTTAAAATAAAAACTTTTTCAAAAAAGAATTTAAGAGTTTAGGATATTACCATTATTTTATAATAAATCAACTTTCACCTTTTTTTTTTCTGAGTCTTTTTACCTCAGCTAAATGTGCTGTTACCAGAATTACACAATCTGACTTGCCTTCTCTATCTGAACTCAGTTAATTTTTGATCACTTCATTCCCGTTAATACTTCTTCTCCCTGGCCAGTCTGAAATAGTTTAGGAAAACCCATGAATGACAACATACTCTTGGAAATATCAACATTTTTGTTAGCATGAAATTTTATTCTGTTTCTAATAAGCAAGCTACTTATAAGCCTTGGGTACAGTTTTTGTTATTAGATAGAAATTTTATTAGGTTTATTTATTTATTTTGAAAGTGAGAGAGTGCATGTGCATACATGTGCACGAGTAGGAAGGCAAGAGAGAGAAGGAGACAGAATACCAAGCAGGGAACCCCGACATGGGGCTCAATCTCACAAACCCTGAGATCATGACCTGAGCTGAAACCAAAAGTTGGATGCCTAACAGACTGAGCCATCCAGGTGTCCCAGGATTTTTGATATAATACCTCTACTATCTTACCTCTGTGTAGGGGTATAAGATTCTTTGCATAACCTTATTTACTCCCATAGTAGAAGAATTTGTCTCTAAGATTATTCAGCCTTCTGCCTATCAACAGATCACTTTTTCCTTTCTAAAGTTCCATGACACTTTTCCCTGACTCTAGTCTCAACACTCTCCCTCCTCCTCTTAACTCTTTCAGCCTAATTCAGTCAACACTCTTGCAGACTGTTTCTACTGTTACTTCTCAACCACCCACAACTCTCGGCCTTCTCACAAATCATGCTCTTCATCTGAAAGCCTCTTTTATAATATGTCCACACATAAAATCTATCTTTTCTTCCTTCAAAGCCAACTCTAGTATCATCTTCATATAGCCATAGTTAACAAGGAGGAAAAAAAGAATGCATGGTTATTTAACCCACACGCAACAGCCCAGAACACTAACTTTCTAGGTAGAAGAGCCCAGGCAGGAGGGGCTCCAGGTCTGGCCAATTCAAACACCCCACTCTCTGGCCACAAAGAGTTAATGTACATATGACCCATGCTAAGCCAACAAGAATCTGCCCCTGGACTTTTCCCTAGAGATACAGGTAAAGATCTTCTTTTAAGCAGTGAGGCTAGTAAACTGAAGAATGTGGGTTTGGGGAAGTTGGTAGCTGTTTTGCCCATGACATGACAGAGCTCATCAGAGAAATAAAACCTTCTTGTGTCAGGGGAAAAGGGAAATGAGAATGGGGTGCTGATAAAAAGGACTTTTGCTTTTCCTAGAAGATTCTTTTTTATCCCCCAATGAGAAAAAAAGTCACCTATATCCTTAGAACTTACTAAAATCAACCTCTCTCTTGCCCACTCCCCCAAACAACTATGACAAAATCAAACTCAAAAAGATGGGGCACCTTAAGGGGAGGAACTGTGAACAAAGGCCGCCAGAAAGGAAAAGCACGTGGCAGAAGTGGGGAAGACCAGTAATAATTCCGGCTCTCCTGAGAGTGGGGAGTATATATAATGGAAGCAGTGGGACAAGAGGCTGAAAGGTGGACTGGAGCCACATTCCTATCCTTCAAGGCCAAAGAGGAGCATGGAGCAGCTGGTCAAGGTTTCTAACACAGATTATAGCAGATAGTTGAATTCCAGCTCTCTCCAAACACCTCTTTTCTGGGGAAAGAACTTTCAAGATATTTATTTTACTTAATTCTTATTTTGTAAAAGTGCCCATTCATCAAGTGATCTGCAAGAATTTAAAGCTGTTTAATGATTAATGCAATTAGATGTACATTCCTGAGGTCTTTATATCTATTGGGAGGTTTTACTTTTCCTTTTCATGACATCAGGTATATCACCCAGTGATTTGTAGTAGTAGTACCAGGAATAAAAAAGTAAGGAATTTTTAACTTTTCTTTTTTTTTAATTTTTTTTTAACATTTATTCATTTTTGAGACACAGAAAGAGACAGAGCATGAGCGGGTGAGGGGCAGAGAGAGGGGGAGACACAAAATCCGAAGCAGGCTCCAGGCTCTGAGCTGTCAGCACAGAGCCTGATGCGGGTCTTGAACTCATGGACCACGAGATCGTGACCTGAGCCGAAGTCGGATGCTTTCCGACTGAGCCACCCAGGTGCCCCGAATTTTTAACTTTTCAAAAAGAGAGTTTAAAGTTGTTTAAACCCCTTTAGAAGAGGCAGTCACATATATACATTTGAATTGCAATACTAAAAACCAGTCCTCACAGTTGGGTTCTATAAATCAGTTCCCCAAAGCATTACTGCAATTAAGCAGCTAGCATGAAATTACTCAGCCCTTGGCCATGCCTGGATTATTCCAGGAGCAAGAACTCCATTCTTAAGAGTGCACTCCATTATTAGCCTCTTCCATAGGAATGATATATGCTGACAGACAGCAGCTTTTCACTCTCCATTAATATTTATTGAGTACCCCTCTGGTAGAAGTGGAAGGCAATTTGATAAGTTATGCCAAGAGCTCTAAATATGCTCATTCCAGGAGTCCATCTAAGGATGCATTCTATAGTGTGGATAAAATTTATGCATAAAAACGTTCAGTGAACTGAACATATTATAAGTGATCTAATTTCCAAAATTAATGGAATTGTTAAGTCATGGTATAGGCAGATGAGAAAATAATAGGCATCTCACAGAAATTATTTTTATGAGTGTTTAGAAATGAGACTGTGTTCTAATTAAGTCAGAAAAGGGGACACAGAATTGTACATCCAATTTGGCAATTATATAAATTTAAAAGTTACTTTATAGGGGTGCCTGGGTGGCTTGGTTGGTTAAGAACCGACTCCTGACTTCGGCTCAGGTCATGATCTCGCAGTTTGGCAGTTTGTGGGATAGAGCCCCCTGCGCTGGGTTCTGCACTGACAGTGCGGAGCTTGCTTGGGATTCTCTCTCTACCCCCCTCAAAATAAATAAATAAGCTTTTTTAAAAGAAGTTTTTTAATAAAAATTACTTTTATAAAAATTATATATATACACATATCTATTTCAATATCAAATGTAATAATATAGTTGTCCCTAGATTATATGAGTTTTTTTCTTGTTCTGTATAATTCTCTGTGCTTTCCAAATATTCAACTGTGAGCCTGAACTCTTTCAATAACCTGAACATAAAAGTAAAAACTAAAAAGAAATAAAATAAAATATGCTTATCTCTAGGTAGCAGGATCATAGGCCAGCTTTATTTTTATACTTTTCTAAATTTGTTTCTGATGTTACATGAACTAAGTGTTATTATTTATTTAAGATTTTATTTTTAAGTAATCTCTACACCTAATGTGAGGCTCGAACTCACAACCCTGAGATCAGGACTCGCATGCTTTCCTGAATGAGCCAGCCAGGCACCCCAAGATATGTGTTATTTTTTAAAGCAATATATCATATACACTTGCTATAGCATATGTTTCAGCTCTAAATCTAAACCGTTAAAAACAATTGTTTTAATATTTATTTATTTTTAATGTTTATATATATTTGACAGTAAGAGTCAGGGAGGGGCAGAGAGAGGGAGAGAGGAGACACAGAATTCAAAACAGGCACCAGGCTCTGAGCTGCCAGCCCAACGTGGGGCTCAAACTCATGAACCGTGAGATCATGACTTGAGCCAAAGTCTGACGCTTAACCGCTTAACCGACTGAGCCACCTAGGTGCCCCTTTAATTCTAAACCTTTAAGCCGTCTCATATGGAAAGGAAAATTAAGCAGCCCCTACATAGACAAATGGACAGTAAGTGTGCTGATACATGGTTTCAAATAGCAGTAGGCTCTTTTCTCCTTTCTCATCAATCCTAAGCATGTCGCCTCTAACCACCCCTTCCCACATTACCTTATAGCCAAATATAACTGCTGTTTGTCTCAGTGGACAAACAATGTAGTGACTTAGGGCAAAGAACCAAGAAAAATAGTAAACTTTTTTTTTAAAGTAAGATCTAGGCCCAACGTGGGACTTGAATTCACAACCCCGAGATCAAGAGTCACATGCTCCACCAACTGAGCCAGCAGCCAATGCCTGAGAAATGGTAAACTTCTAATTATAATTTTTGTAGAAAAAAAAAAGCATGTTGTTGACTGGTAAAAAAACAGAGGGAAAAGGTGATTCAGAGTGAAGTTGTGAGCTTGGTTGATGATGCTGAGGTAGCTTCCTGGGACATCATCAAATATTCCTTGAAGATTTTTCTGAGGCAAGACAGAGATCAAAAGGAAGCCTGATTAAATGGCTTCAGGTAACCTAGAGCCACAGTAATGCTAATGGTCAACAACCGATGCCAATGCTGAATGCTTTAACATTTAGTGACAATGCTGGCTTTAGATCTGTTTTGTCTCCTAAGAATGCCCAATGGTTTCTGGGAAGCCTTCAGGCAAACCAGGCCATTCTAGACTTCTCACATCACAGTTCCTAGCTCTTGGGCCTTCTATCAAACTGTCACTAGACTCTTGATCCAACTGTCTCCAGTCTCCAGAGCATCACATAAGCCTTTAACAAAGAGACAAACAATAACGGTGGTAGAAGATTTGTGAGAGTTAGAAGGAGGAAAAAAGACGGCTCTACGGTTTTTTCTTCTTTAGAACACAAAGAACCTGTACGTTCAAAACAGTGACAGACATGTGACAGTGACAAACACCTCCCACCATTCTATTTGTATTAGGACTGAACTAAAAGTTATATTTCACAAAAGCCAGAACATGTTATTATATTAAAACTTCACCAAAAATATCAAGAGTTTTTGCCAAACTATTTTAAGCCTTAATTTAAAAAAAAAACGGATTCATAATTATATTTCTAAAACTCAATGTCATTTATATCTAAGTACACTTATGTATGAAAAATTCATAAAGGATATATACCAAGTATCATACACTAGTGAAATAACAAGTAAGTTTTATATATTTACTTTTTGTTTTCTTCTTGTCTATTTTGCAGCGAGCATGTAGTTTTTTACATTTCATTTTTCTTTTTGGAGCAGGCGGTACTCAATTTGGTGAAAATCAATGCTTCTACACTTTTTTTTTTTTTAAAGTAGGCTCCATGCCCAGTGTGGAGACCAACTCAGGACTTGAACTCACAACCCTGAGATCAAGACCTGAGCTGAGATCAAGAATTGGATGCTTAAATGACTGCCACCCAGGTGCCCCTGCTTCTACACTTTTATAGTGAAATATATATATATTATTCACATGTATATACATACATACATATACTATTTCTGGAAGTTTTCATTTTGAATTTTACTGTCACCCTCTCTCTAAAGATCTCCTTCTAGGTAAACTGTATCAGATATTAACAACAGTCAAATTCAACTGGTTCAATCTAGATCCAAACTGTAACTGAAGTTTGGTCAAATTAAAAACAAGTAAACCCAAACTTGATTCTAACAGCACTAGGTTGATTCTCTTATATATATAAGAGATATATTTATCTCTTTATATATATAAAGTGCCAAATAGTCATACCAAGAGGTATCTGATACTGGGATTCAGAAATCTGTAACAATGCTATGAGCCTGCCCCCTAACAACTTCAACATCAGTTCCAGCTGTTCTGTTGAAGAATCTCAACTTTCAGAATGACTCAACTCCTTACAACATCTCAGCTGTGTGAACATTTCCAGGTGGGAAAAAACGGGCAGCAGATCCAGGAAGACTGGGGTTTTGCAACCCCAATTCCACCCAATGGCAAGTTATGAAACCTGATTCTCAATTTCCTGGTCTGTAAAACAGGAATAATAAGAACCACCTTGTGATAGTGCTCCAAGAACTGGAGATGTGTATATTTAGTATCTACAGCAGGTACCCAATATTATTATGATACAAGTGGTTTGCCTGCAAGATAGGTATTCTTCCTTTTGATGCTCATGCCACAGACAGACTCCAATGTACTTAACATAAAATATGTATCTGAAAATAACTATTTGCCTATGCGTGTATAGGATGGCTGAATCCTGGAAGCAAGGAAGCTGGTTTTCCTCCCCTTCCTTCCCTGCCTAGTACCCTTTGAGTTTACTTCATGTTGCTTCAGACAACCACTGCTGTGCATCTATTCCCCAATATAAGATTCTCATTTCCATGATCTCACTTCTTCCTCCCATTTCTTTCAGGGCCAGTCAATAGATAAAGTAGGCAAATGAAGAGATGCTGGTTCATTTCATTGATCTGCAAATTGGCAATAGAGCTATAGGCAAAAGCAACTAGAAAGAACAATATCATTTAATTAAATACTAATGAGTCAAGCATCTCCAAGCATAAAGCCAAAAGAAATGTGCATTTATATTAATAATATTTAATTTGTCTTTTTCCTTTAGAAAAAGATTTTGTTGGTCAGTCTCCCCTCCAAACTCCCCTCTTCCCCACATTCTCTGCAGTGAGGTGACAACACTCCATTTAACACCTGTAACTGGGGTTTCCAGTATCATCTGAGGAGAGGAGTTCTTAATCACAAAGTGACAGCTCAACCCAGTAACCTACAACCATAACACAGGCACCTGGTAGGCAATTTTTGAACACTACAGCAAATCATTTTAAATAAACCTGATCCAATGACCAAAAGAACATGAAGGAGTTATGATTAGCTATGAAGACAGATCCCCTTCTACAAGGCCACCAGCACAGGGAGGGAAGCACTGCAGAGATCCTGTACACAGCCCCCCTTGGTGCTTGTACAGTCCTTACCTGACAGTCAAAGTCCTGGAAGTTTCGTGTACCAGTCTGTCAACAGAAGGCAGAAAACACAGTCAGTTTCCCCATGTGGCTTCCCCAAATGTGCAGCAAATTCAGTTCAAAGTGCAAGCAGTGCACGTGCAGCCTCTTGGTTGCCATAAAACTAAAGTGATTCTCATCAAAAGGCTTCAGAGGCAGGGTGGGATTCTAACATGTAAAAGGTAAGATTAGAGATTACACTTTGGCAGGCTTCCTATGAAGATAAAGGAAAGGAGCATGGCTGCCCAGTAATGTTTGTAACTTCCTGCTTCCCTCCCTAAGAGAGTAGTGAGAACCTGTGGGAAGAGGGTAAAACAAGGATCAGTCTCAGGGCACACTCACAACCCACATAGGAAGTACCCGGGAAAAAGGAGTTGGAGGCCAACCCTGAGAGGAGCAAAGTAGGGCAGGAGCCAGGGTGCCCAGAACCAGGAATTAAAGAAAGGATTAAGAAGAATAGATGGATCAGAAATGGAAGACTTGTAATTTAACAAGGGAAAAAGGCAATGTCACTGAAGGAAGGAAAGACAGACAAAACAGGATTTCTAATACACTGGCCTATCTGTTGCACCCATAAAATTGCTGATAGGAAAAAGGACAAGTCACTGAGTCATTTCAAAAGTAGAACATAGTCAAAAGATCCAAGAAGAATTCACCAGGCTTCTAAAAAGAGATTATATCATAGTAATGTTTGATTGGAAAAAAAAATCAATGGCAATGACTCAGAGGCATTTTTGTAGCATTTCATATGCCAGAGTTGCAAAAATATGACCTAAGAGGATATAAAAAGGATAATGAGTGATGTATTTGAGAGGGGGGAAAAAGTCTCATTATTTAGAAACTGTGTTATAATAACATACCTGATCTGTCTACAATTGGCTTCCAAGAGATGTGGAGCCACTACTGAATACCTTCCCAAAAGCTGCCCCTCCAGACAGGATCTAGATTTCTGATCCCAAGGGAATATGAAGTAGTCCCATACTCCTTTTCAAGATCCTCTTAGAAACAAGTTCTGTATCACTACCCACACTGCTGGCAGAACAAAACAGACAGGTTAAAAACACAGCCCTGTGTGTACAAATAAACAAACAAACCATACACACACACATAAAACCTCTAAGATATAAACTGTCCTCTCCATAAGAGTTAACTAGCAGAACCTGCTTAGATAATATAGCGTGACACTATCTACTAGGGTAGCCATTAGCCACACGTGGCAATTAAAATTAATTAAAATAGGGGCGGCTGGGTGGCTCAGTTGGTTAAGCCTCCGACTTCGGCTCAGGTCATGATCTCACAGGTTGTGACTTCAAGCCCCACATCAGGCTCTGTGCAGACAGCTTAGAGTCTGGAGCCTGTTTCAGATTCTATTTCTGTCTGTCTGTCTGTCTGTCTGTCTCTCTCTCTCTGCCCCTCCCACACTCACGCTCTGTCTCTGCCTCAAAAGTAAATAAACATTGGGGCACCTGGGTGGCTCAGTCGGTTAAGTGGCCACCTTCAGCTCAGGTCATGATCTTGCAGTTTGTGGGTTTGAGCCCCGTGTCAGGCTCTGTGCTGACAGCTCAGAGCCTGGAGCCTGCTTCAGATGTCTCCCTCTCTCTCTGACCCTCTCCTGCTCACACTCTGTGTTGCTCTCTCTCAAAAATAAGCAAACATTAAAATAAATAAATAAACATTAAATTTTTTAAAATTAATTAAAATAAAAAATCTCAGTCATATTACTCAGATTTCAAGTGCTCAACAGACACATGTGTCTAGTAGCTACTATATTATTGGGCAGTGCAGATACAGAGCATTTCCATTATTGCAGAATTTACATTTTTCCATTTCCATTATTGAGAACTTCTGGAACTTTCTAGAAACAGAAAGCTTCTGAACGAATCAGGCTATGGATGAGCACACTCTTGTTTCTCTAAAATTGGCAGTGAAGTCACAATAGATTACCAATCACAGAAAGAGGAGATGGGACCAAGAACAGGAAAGAGTGGTAGAGACAGCTAGCCTGATATATTGCACTTGGCATGAAACCACGTTCACAAAATAAAGTCTGATGCAGTCACAGCACAGAAAGACACCTAAGACACCACGCAGATGGGACTGGGTAGCACATCTCTGAGGAATGTTGCCATTGGTAACAAGGATCATAGTGTTCCGCGGCTCCCATTAGCCCCACAAAATGCCTGAGAACTCCTTCAGAGAAGTCATTGCATTTAATTTCTAGTTAGATTGTGAGAAGCAAAAGGAAGGCCCCTCTCACGCCCTAGGGTAGAGGATTTCAGTAGGATATGGTGACTAAGTGAAAATAAAGTAGGATACAGTCTTTACAGTTTGACCTCAACTACATTAATATGCACCAAAAAGGACTGGCAGAAAAATACCAAAATGTTAACGTTAGCAGCTATTTCTCAATAGAGAGATGATGGATGATTATAATTTTCTTTATACTTCCCTACAATGAGCAAGTAACTCCCTTTCTGTAATTAGAAAACTAGAAAAAAAGGACTTGGTATGATACAAAAAATATGTTTGTAACTTGTTATTTTGTAATATATGATTTAAAGATTCATTTAATCTTTTGAGGAATAATGATATATACAAACAGACCATAATAGGGCTTCAATCTTTTGGGTTCCCAGAAGTTCCTTTAGAGACTTAGAAATATTAGAGAAAATCACTCTAGACTAAACTAAAATCCTGGTCATAGAACATCGAGACACAATTCTGATGAGCTCTTTGGGAAGCAGCTGTCACTGTATATATGACTTTTATTTCCTCACAACCACATGATCACAGTCATGAGGCATTTTTTGAGGTCCTAAAGCCTGAGATGAGCACAAAGTCCCTGAAATACCAAAAGCAGAAAGAGGCAATTCTCTTCAGAAACTAAAGCCACCCTTCTTTGTTAAGTATCTAACTAAAAACAACTACGTGTTCTTTATCCAACCTTCATCACAGCTAGACTCCCAGAGAAAAGGTACTGTACTAACAATTGGAAAAAGACTATCTAACAGTTGTTTACTTTAATTCTAGTATAATTAACATAGTGTTATATTTGTTTCAAGTGTAGGATGTAGTGATTCAACAATTCTATACATTCCTCAGTGTAACACTTGTTATTATTGTTGTTGTTTTAAAGAGATGCCAGGTAGTCTTGGAGAATGGCTACAGGCTTCCTGAGTAATCATCCTGAGAAAGGATATGATTAGGTCTCTTTGACAGTATTTGGCATCCAGAATTTCTGAATGGAGATCATTAGCTGGTCCCCTCTCAACTGTGGTAAACTGAAGCCATATTCTCTGAATTCATTAAAAAATTCAACACTACTCATTGGGTGCATCCTAGAAGAAAGAATTCCCTGGGAACTTACCTCTAGCTCTGATATTTGAGGTACATGGTTATACTTTAACAAAACTCCCAGAAGTTTCAAGTGCTGGGTGTTTTCTTTTTTCTTTCTGTCCATTTTGAAGATTAATTCCATGTTTAGAGAGATTCTTGCACTAAGCAAACTTAATTAGCAGAAAAGGATTCAAGAAAAAATTAAAATAATAGAATAATTTGGGGGAAGACAGAACAAAGAGTGGGCCAAGAAAAAGAAATAAATTATTACTGAAAGTTGCAGTCAAGGTAGAAGCCAGCCACAGGGAGTATTTCCTGGTGTAGCCTCAGGACTACATGTAAAACGTAAATGAAGGTAAATGAAGCAGCTCAAGAAGGAGGATTAAAAAGTCATTCTCTCAAATATAAGCCTGGAGAATAAGCAAGAAGAAACTAAGAATAGATCAATGAATGAAGAGAAATATGAAAAGAAGGATGGTGGGGGGAATTTAAAAAACAATGACTAGGGAGAAGAGAAATGTAGTTTCCCAACATGAGATCTAGTCAAGAGGTATATGTAGTTTCAAAAGACTGAAAACAACAGATATAAAGAAAGATAAGATGCAGAAGACCTTAGAACCAGCTACCAACAGAAGAGATTTGGGGCAAATCTACCTGTTCCGTGAACCTGAAGTGGGGGTGGGTAGCTCTATTCCCAGTCCCGGTACTCAGTAAATGCAGTAAACATCATTTTTAAAGGTTATAAGCATATCAAAATAGAGATACTCAATTTGAGTAAGAAATGAATACCAAAGTTACATGCATTTTAGGAACTAAAGTGCAGAGAAGGAGTTGTTACAACAATAAAAGCTTTAGAAACAAGTTGATTTGAAGGAAAAAAAACTAAATAAAATGTGGCATTTCTAGTAACAAAAGACAATAATCCTTACCAACAGAAAGTGGAAAGATGGGGAACTGTATAAGCAGAAGGGTTAGATACGCCTAGAAAATACTCTTTTTCTTTGTTAATAAAGATTAATTTAATCAATTAACACAGATTAATAAATCAACGTGTTTTTTTTTTAATTTTTTAATGTTTATTTATTTTTGAGAGACAGAGAGATAGAGCGTGAGCAGGGGGAAGGGCAGAGAGAGGAGACACAGAGCCTGACGCAAGCTCGAACCCACGAACCATGAGATCATGACCCGAGCTGAAGTCGGCAGCTTAACCAACTGAGCCACTCAGATGCCCCAAGTCAACATTTTACAATCATCAATAAACCTTTCTTTTTTTAAAATTTTTAAAGTTTATTTATTTTGAGAGAGAGTGTGGTAGGGTCAGAGAGAGAGGGGAGAGAGAATCCCAAGCAGGCTCTGCACGGTTAGTGCAGAGTCCAATGTGGGGCTCGAACCCACAAACTGTGAGATCATGATCTGAGCTGAAACCAAGAGTTGGACACTTAACCAACTGAGCCACCCAGGTGCCCCAATAAACCATTTTTAAATAGAAATCTGATCAAGCTGAAAACCCAAAGTGAAAATTATATATATATATGCATGTGTGTTTTTTTGTGTGTGTGGGTATGTGTATATGTATTTAAAGCACTAATAGACTTCAAAAATTATTAAGAAACTGAGACTTCACAAAGAAATTTATAAAGAGGTTAGATACTTGGATAAAACTATCTACAATCAGATAATCATCTGCTGACTGCTGAAAAAGTACAATTTCTAGACTAAAATAACCTCTTCCCTAACATACTATCAGGCTAATGTCATGTGTCACTGACCTCCTGGACTAAAAACTCCTAAGGCACCTTGTGGCTATGGCTTCTTCCACCATCTCCTGCTGATCCTGTAGCCAGCTGACCGTGGTCTGTCACAGTGGTACCATTACTTGCTTGGGAACTCATTTCCTGCTCCAGTCCCATCTAGGCCATTTCTGACAACAGGTGACAATCACTTCTTAGCACATTAAGGGACACCCACCCTCCAATGCATAAAAGTAAGACCTCACAAATATTCTTTAATGAAAAGGTCAACAACTCTGTTTCTAACTTTTTTTTTTAAAAAAAAAAACCTTGGCGCTAACCCTTCACCTGTCTCTGCTGTCTTGAAAGTTACAAGCTCATTCATGCATGCGTTTTCTCTCCTCTGCTCACATTTCCAGTCACAAGTAGAGACGGAAAACTTAAACCGCAATAGGGTCTATCTCACTTTCTATTTTAACAACCAAAAAGAAGTAAATAACTTGTTCCTATTCTCCCCACTAAACAGTCAACCTACTTGATATATCCTCAATTCTGCAGAAGCCAGTTGTGGCCTTCTATTTATTTTCTCAAGACTGCCCTTTGGCTTTCACTAGGTTTTAGTATTTATTGTACCATACCAAATCCTTTTTTTTCTGGTGTTCCGATTACAAAAAGGAAAGTACACGCTCACTGTAGAGAAGTAGAAAGAAAATTGTAATCATCCATCATCTCTACTGAGAAATAGCTGCTATCATTAATGTTTTGGTATTTTTCTGTTAGTCTTTTCTGGTGCATACTTTAATGTAATTGAGGTCAGGGAAAATGAAGCACAAATCAGTCAGCTCTCCTGTTTGTTACAAGGTCTTTTGGTTGAGGAGGTTGGAATGACCAGCTCCAAGAGCAGCAGGTGGTGGGCAGAGCCCTAGACCCCCTGATCCAAGCTGAAGTCAATGGATATGGGTTCACTATCTTTCTAGACACTACCTTTACACAAATCACATAACCTCTCTGAGACTTATTTATAAAATGGAGTTAAAAATACCTTTAACTACTTCTTTATTTTTATTAAAAAAATTTTTTTAATCTTTATTTATTTTTGAGAGAGAGACAGAGTGTGAGTAGGGGAGAGGCAGAAAGAGGGAGACACAGAATCCGAAGCAGGCTCCAGGATCTGTCTGAACTGTCGGCACAGAGCCTGACGTGGGACTCGAACTCACAAACCATGAGATCATGACCTGAGCCAAAGTCGGATGCTCAACCGACAGAGCCACCCAGGCGTCCCCTTTAACTACTTATTTCATAGGAGGTTGGGAGATTTAAAGAAGATAATATCTGTGAAAATGCACTAAAAATAGTTAAATGCTATTTAAGAAAAAAATTAGTTCACATTTCTATACAATGTCTGCCCCCCAAAACAAAGATGAGCACTGGCAGTTGCTTCTTTTCATCACTGGAGCCAAAACAAGCATGGCAAAATTACCCACCTCTTCACAATTCTGAGCCATAGACAAAATTACAAGCATACTAAAATTAAATGGGAAAAGTACCAACAAATGACAAGAGACAAGTTAACATAAGCCTCGCTTAAAGCTATTCTGAGAATGCTTCCTTATAGTCATCTCAGGACAAATCTCTCCATAACAGGCTGGGTCTAGACTTCCTCTAGCTCCCTGAAGCTTGGAAGGGTACAGTGACATTTTCTGGCTAAGAGTATATCTATGAGAATGGGCCAAAAGACGAAATGAAATGATACACATCTCTAGGCTTTTCCTTAAAGAGCCATGACAAGCCACAGAGGTGATGAGATCACATAGTGGAAAGGACTCAGGGTTCAGAATGGGACAGACCTGGGTTTCAGTCCTGACTCTGCCACATACTGACCAGGCAAGCCAGTTTTTCATCTTCTAAGTGAGGAAAAATACTATCTACTTCAAAGGGATATTCTGATGATTAAAAGTAGAAAGTATGTGAACCACCTGGCACATAAAAGGTGCATGATCAATAACAGCAGGATAGGCCAAAAAACCTGCCCCTGCCCCCTCAAAAACCTTCCAGACATCTACTCCTATTAAAACCTGGAGGCCTATCCCCTATAGCAGTGGTTCTCACCTGGGGAGACTGTGCCCCCAGAGGACGTTGGAGACAATGTCTGGAGACATTTTGGTTGTCACAATTGAGTGGTGTTGGCCAGGGATGATGCTGAACATCCTACAATATGCAGGATAGTCCCCCACAACAGTTATCCAGCCCAAAACATTAACGGTGCCAAGACTGAGAAATCCTGCCCCATAGCAAGCATTCTATGGCACTCAATCTGAGTAAGCTAGTTCACCTTTCTCATCCTTAGTTTTCTCATCAGCCATATGGGCACAAACTGATCTGTGTTCCCTATACCACTGGGCTATTGGGGGATTGAATGAAATACCTGATGAAGGGTGTTACCATCATACCTTTCACAATGTATGCAAAAGCACACATGTGCTGGGCAAAGACAGAAGGACTGATGTACTGGGGCAGGGGCACTAAGAGGATGGAACTCTTTGGGAATGCCACCATGCAAAGAGAGCCTCATGCCATTCTTCTTCTATAAATTTTTTTTGATGTTTATTTATTTTTGAGAGAGAGAGAGAGAGAGAGAGAGCGAGAACGAGCGCGCATGAGCAGGGGAAGGGCAGAGAGAGAGGGAGACACAGAATCCAAAGCAGGCTCCAGGCTATGATCTGTCAGCACAGAGCCTGACGCGGGGCTCAAACCCACAAACCACAAGATCATGACCTGAGACGAAGTCGGATGCTCAACCGACTGAGCCACACAAGCACCCTCCCACCTTTTTTTTTTTTTTTTTAATAAAAAAAATTTTTTTGAAGTCTTCTTCTAGAAAGCTAGGCTGGAGCAGGGGAGCTCTCATGAAGAGTGAGGGGATAGGAACACTTCTCAGGGAGAGAGGGAACGTGGGAAGTGGGTAGGAACAGCACATCAAAGAGGAGCTAACAGATGTTAGGAAGTGAGACATTGACTACTTGGGACGCTTGAGTGGCTTAAACAACAAAAATTAATTTTTTCACAGTTCTGGAGGCTGAAAGTCCAAGATCAAGATTCCAGCAGAGTTTCGTTTTTGGTGAAAGCTCTCTTCCTGGCTTTCAGATGGCTATCACCTCCCTATGTCCTCACATGGGGGGCAGTGTGTAAGAGAGAAAGCTCTCTCTCTTCCTCTTATAAGGCCACCAGTCTTACAGGATTAAAGTTCCACCTTTATGACCTCATGTAACCTTAATCACCTCTTAAGGGCCCTATCTCCAATACAGTGACATGGCAAGTTAGGGCTTCCACATGAGAGTATGGGCACAATTCCATCTACAACACTTGGGCACACTTTAGACACAGATAAGGCATCACTGAAGCTTCAAGAGAGGAGGACCCAGGTGTTAATTCACTGTTTTTCCATGGTCACATTCATTGAATCTTTCCTCTTCCAGCTGCCTTTTCTATGAGATATGTGGTGAAACTGCAGCTCTTTAACACAGGCACCTGCTCAGGCATCCTGTGACTTTCTAGGGTCCAGGATGGATGCTCCTCCGATCTGTGTCTCAATCCTCAAATATCTGAGACCCATCAGGGTATGGGTTTCCAACAATGACTAACCAGAATCACTTTAGGCATGGTTCTCAATTTCAGGATTTTTTTAAAAAGCTCAACCAATTCAGTCAGAATCTGGAGAATCTCTACCAAAAATCATCAGTAATTTTTAAATCTCCCCAAGTAATTCCAATAAGCAGCCAAAATTGAAGACCACTGGTCATAGAAAAGTGTGTGTGTGTGTGTGTGTGTGTGTGTGTCCTGTCCCCCTCCCCTTACATTCCAACTTAGTTACTTAGTGGAATCCACCATTCCATATTTTTAAACAAGTCCCCAGCTGATTCTGATGATCAGCCAGGTTTAGGATTGATTACTACCTTCCCGAAGTTAAATTGTCTACTCCCACCTGCCTTGTAACTATTCATTTCTGTGGCTATACATAAGCTCTATAGATGCAGATTTTATTTCCTTCCTCCTGTGGCACATCATTTTGGGGACAGCCCTTCACGTGTACCAAAAGACAGTAAAAAAGGTAAAGATTTTCTGAAAACAAGAGGGAAAGCAGAAGGAGAAACCAAATGGGGGCTAAAAAAAGTGTGCACCTTGATGAAGGAGAGGGCAAAATCTCTAGTAAGAGATAAAAGAAGGGGTGGAAGTAGGGGTAGAGGGATGAGGCCACAGGAATGAAAATGGGACTGGCAGGATTCAATACCAAATTAATAAACACATGGTAAGTCAACAACTCTAGAAGTTACAGGTGGGCCTTTGGGTAAAAAAAGATTAAGGGCAACAGCATCTTTTGGTGCAGCACCCTCATCCCAACCTCGTCCATCTTTATTCTTACTTTTTTGTTTTTTTTTAATGTTTATTTTTTTAATGTTTTATTTATTTTTGAGAGAGAGAGAGAGAGAAAGACAGCTTGAGCAGGGGAGGGTCAGAGAGAGGCGGAGACACAGAATCTGAAGACAGGCTCCAGGCTCTGAGCTAGCTGTCAGCACAGAGCCTGATGCAGGGCCCGAACCCACGAGCCGCGAGATCATGACCTGAGCCAAAGTCAGACGCTTAACCGACTGAGCCACCCAGGTGCCCCTTTAATGTTTATTTTAGATAGACATTGAGAAAGAGACAATGAGCAAGTAAGGGCAGAAAGAGAGGGGGACAGAGGATCTGAAGAGGGCTCTGTGCTGACAGCAGAGAGCTCGATGCAGGATTTGAACTCATGAACTGTGAATATGATATGATCTGGGAGGAAGCCGGACCCTTAATCAACTGAGTCACCCAGGTGCCCCCTTTACTCTTATTTTTTATCAATACTTTCCTCAGGGAAGAAAGCCATGGGCTCATTGACACCAAACTACAAGAGTGTGTATATATGTATGTATGTATTTTTAAATGTTTATTTACTTTTGAGAGAGAGAGAGAGAGAGAGAGAGAGAGAGAGAGAGAGAAACACAGAGTATAAGTGCAGGTGGGGCAGAGAGTGAGAGAGAGGAAGACACAGAATCCAAAGCAGGTTCCAGGCTCTGACCTGTGATCTGTCAGCACAGAGCCCAATGTGGGGCTCAAACTCATGAACCATGAGATCATGACCTGAGCCAAAGTCGGACACTTAACTGACTGAGCCACTCAGGCACCCCTACAAGAGTATTTTAATAGGGGTAATGACAATAAAGCAAAAGCAGAGGATAGAAAAGGGAATTTCAAGAACATTTACTGAATGGGGAGGGACAGGAGACAGGATAAGCGTTTCTCAGTTTTTTGGTAACTCCTACCATCACACCACTCTTTATTCTCTCAAGCCTGGTGACTGTAAACTATGCTGCTCACGGTTCTCTAAAACTAACAGAAAAATGAGGTTTATTACTGACATGCACACATCCCCGATGAAAATCTCAAAGTTGACAGAAAGGTCACATCACAGACTTGACAAACTTCAGGGAAAGTGTTGCAGCCTGTGAACATCACAGATGTTCATTTTCCCTTATAGAAACTGAAAGTCAAGACACTTGGATTCTAAGTCAAACCTCACTCTCATAATTTCTGCCTAACTTTGTCATATTATTTTTTCCTTTAGTGTCTCTATCAGTAAAACAGGAAAGTCTCAAGGATAACTTGATTGATTTTGGCCCATGGAAACAAAAGTAGAAGAAAGAAAAAAGAAGGAAAGATACCAAAAAGATGGTTAAGAAATCTATTTTTTAAAGTATTTCTTCCATCGAAAGTGAAGATGAATATGTTTTGAGTTAATTACTATTAAGAAATATAGAGAATTAACTAATCACAGAAGAAAGGACATATATATTTTAGTGAAAACAGTGTGTTCTTTACCTTATCATTTAGAAGTGGTTTGATCTCTGTGAGTTGAACATCCTGAAGTTCATCCATCAGGACAGATGAGAGTAGAGGATTCTCGAGAATAAATCAGTAACGCTGAAACAGAAGAGAAGGAAGTAAAGAAAGAGGCTTAATCTAGAAGCTGGAAACTTAACAGTCACACTATGTTGATTCACTGCAATACTAGAGCTTAGTGTCATGCACTGCTCAGGGTGCTGAAGACACAGGAGACTAAATAGCTATGGAAGACAGACTTTAAAGTGGCCTCCATGATCTCTGCCTCCTGGAATTCACACCCTTGCATAATCCCCCTCCCCACCATTGAGTGGGGATGGGACCCATGGCTTGCTTTTAACCAAAATGGCAATTGATGGAATGTACAAGAGTACCTGTACATGATGACATTATATAATATTTTAACATCTGTCTTGGTGAAAGACACTTTCCTTTGCTAGCTTTGAAGAAGCAAGCTGGCATGTTGTGAGAGGGCCACATGGCAAAGAACTGAGGACAGCCTCCAGCCAAAAGAGCAAGAAACTAAGACCCTCAGTTCAACAACCTCCACAAACTGTTGAATGCTGTCAACAACCACATGGGCCTGGAAGTGGATAGTTCCCCAATCAAACCTCAGACAAGAACCTAACCCTGACCAACACCTTCACTGCAGACTTGCAGAGGACCCAGTCAGCCCTTACCAGATTCCCAACCCCCAGATATTGTCAGACAATAAATGTGTTGTTTTAAGACAGTGAGTTTGTGGTGATATATATATATTTTTAAGGGTTATTTTTTTAATGTTTATTTATTTTTGAGAGAGAGAGAGAGAGAGAGAGAGAGAGAGAGAGGGAGAGAGAGAGAGGGAGAGAATGAGCATGCAGGGGAGGAGCAGAGAGAGAGGGGGTCAGAGGATCCAAAGTGGGCTCTATGCTGGCAGCAGACAGCTTTGATGAGGGGCTCAAACTCACGAACTGTGATATCATGACCTGAGCCAAAGTTGGACACTTAACCAACTGAGCCACCTAGGTGCCCCTATGGTAATATATATATATATATATATATATATATATATATATATTTTTTTTTTTTTTGCATTAATAGATAATAGTCTTTGCTTTTCTAGAGTGTACAGGTTAGTTACTGAAGATGTATAACTAAGAGAACAACAAGCTCAAAGCTATGTTACAGGAAGCAACAGTTTGGAGAATGGATTAAAAGGGGAACAAAAACTGAAGGCTAATGCTATAGCCTAGGATGAGGCCTTGACTTAGGAATAGGAATGTAGGGGAGGATTAACCAAGGTAGCTCCTTAGCTTTCACTTGCGGAATCAGAGGAGTGGATGAGAGTAGGAGAGCCAGCTTCCAAGATGGCCTCTAAACAACTCAGTGATCCTTGACTCCTGATATCTGCACTCATGTAATCTCCAAATAAACCAGGGATGGGCTGTGTAACTAATAAAATATGGCAGAAGCACTCATGTAATCTCCAAATAAATCAGGGATGGGCTGTGTAACTAATAAAATATGGCAGAAGCAACAATATATGACATCTGAGGCTATATCATACAAGGCATAGTTTCTGCTTCAAGACATTATAGTCTTCACTCATTAGTTCCTGGAGGAATCCGGCTATGGTATTGTGAGGACACTCAAACAGCCTCTCGGGAGGCCCATGTGGAGAGGAACCAACTTGCCAGTACCAACCTGCCAACCATGTGAGTGAGCTACCTTGCACATGGATCTTCCAGCCTCAGGCAAGACTTCAGATGACTGCAGCCCCAGAGATATCTGACTGCAACCATACTGGAGACCCTGAACCTAAACCATCCTACCAAGCCACCACCTGCATTCCTGACCCACAGAAACTATGAGCAGTAATAATCCTGTTTGGGAGTGATTTGTTGCACAGCAATAGATAACCAACAGAGAGGGAGAAGACAGGGAACCAGAGTTCTAGGAGAAGAAGGCAGTTGGACGGGGGGAGGCAGAGTAATGAGTCATAAATTCTTACTCCATCCCACTGGACAGGAAGTCATGGGGAGAGGCGGCAAATACTGGATATTGTAGACAAGTTACTCAACCCAGACTTTATTTATTTTTTTATTTTTATTTTTTAATGTTTGTTTATTTTTGAGAGAGAGAGTGAGAGTGAGCAGGGGAGAGGCAGAGAGAGGGAGAGAGAGACTCCGAAGCAGGCTCCAGGCTCTGAGCTGTCAGCACATAGCCCGACACGGGGCTCGAACCCACGAACTGCGAGATTGGTAACCTGAGCCGAAGTTGGACACTTAACCGAATGAGCCACCCAGATGCCCCTCTACCCAGACTTTAAAGCCCCAGGTTTCATCTCCTCTGCCTTGGCCCTGAACTCATCAGTCAGGGAAAATGCTAATTCAATAAGTTGGGGATATAGCTATTCAACAACCACTTATTGAGTATCCACTGTGCAAAGCATTATGGAAGGTACAAAGAAGGTCCTTGCTTTCCAGAAGCTTAATAAAGAGTAGAGATGACAGCTATCTATAAAACTAACTACAAAATGAAAAGTACAAAGAAGGGCCATAATAGTTCAAGGAACAATTGCTTTTGATTGGTGAGAGAAAAAAAAAAAAGGCTTCACAAGGTATTAGTCTATTAATCCATTTTTCTGTTTTTCCCTCTAGACATTAAGATTGCATGGCTTTGACTTACTTGGCTAAAGAGAGAGTATGGTTTCTAGGCTATCTCTTAGCTATTACTGACCAATACACCAAAATAAATCCTGCTTCTAACCGTGACTACATTAGGACAGACTAACAAAGGTCCTTTTATCATTCCTTCTAAGGGACCCAGAGGATGCCATTCAGGAACACTCCTCAAACTATGAACCCCACATGCCAATCACGAGCATCAAAAACATCTATGCCACTTGCAGAGCACAAGCCTGACATTTAACCTCCAAAAGAAAACGGTTCTTTTCTCAGATCCCAGGCACCCTATAAACTTGACTGAGCTACTGAATGCCCAGAAGCTAAATTTTTATTTTCCTTCGTTTTAATATCACGTACATTTCATAAGGGGATAAAGTGGTTTGAATCTTTCATGACAAATCTCAGCTAGCATCTGCAATTCTCTTTTCCAGTATCACTATGACCCAGTTAACCTAACTGGGATCTATACTTATGTGCCTAATCACACTATAAACCGTGGCTACTTTTCATATGGATGTCACTGTTTATCAGTAATTAAAAATGGCAATTTTGAAGTTTTTCCTTTATAAAAGCAGTATTGCTCACTCTGGACTATGTGGAAGTATAGAATAATGAAAAGGTATTTTACTCACAGTCCTTCATCTAAAGATGACCACTGTTAACATTTTAGTCTATTTCCACTTGTTCTTTTTGTCCATGTAAAGTGGTGATTTTCTGAAAATTTTCCAACCCACCCACTTTATTCTCTACTTTATCTTATTTACTTACTTACTTAGAAAAAGAGAGAGAGAGAGAGAGAGAGAGAAAGGGAGAGAGAAAGAAAACATGTGACAGCGAGCAAGCAGGGGAGGGGCAGAGGGAGAGGAAGAGAAAGAATCCCAAGCAGGCTCCATGCCCAGCATGGAGTCCAATCTCATGACTCAAAAATCAGGAGTTGAATGCTTAACCAACTGAGCCACCCAGGCTCTCCTTATTCCCTACTTTAATTCACTCACTTGAAAGCAGGACCCTTCAAGATGTTAATTATTCAAATGTGACTCTGTGTGGAGGGATCTGTCAAGGAGCTTCAGGGCCAGAGGAAAGTCAAAGGTGCCCTCAGTTCCAAACTGACTCGCATTCACCTAGTGTTCCCATGCATTTGTTTAAAGATGAAAAAAAAAATGCAATGTTTGAGCCAATAGAAACACTTAAGGGCAAAAATTAAATGAGAACCCTGTCCCTATCAGCTGGGCCCAATGCAGACAACGCAGGACAGTAAACTGTTCTAGAGTGACTTAGGAATTGGCAACAAGACAGCAGATGTTCACCTTCCACATTATAGGGCACTTAATGCATTCTTCCAGAGACTCAATTTTTGCTCAGTTCTCACTGTCCCAAGCCCTTGCCAATGAGCAATTCTGTAGCACCTGTAAGAAAACAAAGATCACATGGTGGAAAACTCCATCTCCGATCTCTCGGCTACACAGACTGGCTCCCTCCAAGAATTTGAGGCCTCCAATTCCCTCATCTGCAAAATGATAGGGCTGCCAGGTCTCATCCTGGTAAAAAGGGCTACTAATATTCACCCTCTTTCCCAATTGTAGGAAGCAGAGGGAAGGCTCTCAAGTAAAAACCAGCCATCCTCAAAATGAGCAGTGAACCTGCCACTAAATGGACAGAGAGTCAAAGGGGAAAAGTGTAATTCCTACTCTGTAGGATTTATAATCCTAATCTGCCAGGATTATAATCTAAGCACCAAATGTTTAATCCTCCCAACAATCCTCTCAGGCAGATATTTTCATTTCTTAGTTTAGAGACAACAAATTCAGGCTTAGAAAAGTTAAGTAACTATTCCAGTATCTCACATCTATGTAAGTAACAGAGCAAGAAGGTAAAAACCTTTGCTTTCCCCACTATACCATAATTTCTAGGCCCCGTGTACCGACTGTAGGATCCTGGGCAAGTTTCTTCCTCTCTACCCACAGGGGCACCTCCTTGAAGTAAAGGTAGTAGAAGCCCACCAAAGACTTAGATGAAGCTTTGACTCATCATACTAGGACAAGAACCCTCGCTATCTCAGTTGGTAGCTAAAGACAAGACGACAGAATGAGGAGAAAGAAGAGAAATGAAATTCCAGCTATTACTTGGAAACCAGTTTCAGAAACAAGAACTATTTCTTGTTTGTTGTTAGAACAATGTGCCTCAAACTTCAGTGTACAATCACCTGGGGATCTTGTTTAGGATTTTAGCCAATCAGTTTTGAGTGATGGCAATCCAACGTGTGACCTCATTGGCTGAGGAGAGAAGAACGTTTGAGTTGAGGTGGTGAAGAACTGAAAGGCTTAGTTATAGCAACAATCTCCCCTCTTTTTTAAAGTTTATTTATTTTGAGAGAGAGTGAGCACACATACACATAGGAAGGGCAGAGAGAGAGAGAGAGAGAGAGAGAGAGAGAGAGAGAGAATCCCATGCAGGCTTTGTGCTGTCAGCAGATAGTCTGATGTGAGGCTCAACCTCACAAGCCATGAGATCATGATGTGAGCTGAAATCAGGAGTTGGATGCTTAACCAACTGAGCCACCCGACCACCCCAACAATCCTTAATAGAGATGAGGATGGGTAGAGAAAGACTCTATTCATCTAATTTCATCCTGCCTTCTTCCCAAAAGGATTTCAATAAATTAAGTGGGATTTTAAAAAGATTCAACAGGTCAGACCAACTAGAAGGGAAATATTCTAAAGAGATGAGTTAAGTAGTCTGGGGCAGAAATCTAGCTGAAAGGTGACAAGTGTGACCACAATACTGGAATCACAGATATAAAGAAAACGGAAGATCTGGCATACAAAGTTGGTAAAAATAGCATAAGGTCAGAAAAGAGATTTTGCCAATGTTTTCAGTTAGAAAGATAAAAGAATAATGAAATAATGGTGCGGTCAATAATGGGGAAATGGGGAGCTGAGAAGCAATCACAGAGAAATTGATGAAAAAAAAAAAGTGTAGAGTCAGAGTTAAAATATGGGCCTGCCTCTAAGAGACATGAGCACAGGCAGGAGTGAGTTAATGAGGAAAATCTGCAGGTGCTTATCAACCCAGAGACTAGGAGGAGCTGCAGTACTCTTCTGAAAGACGACGTAGTGATAGAAAAGAAAGCAGAACCAGTGAGAGACAAAGAAAAAAAAAAAAGGTCAGAGACATAAGAAGAAAAGCAAAATTATGCTACCAAAGAAGTTAAGGGGAGAAGGGAGGTTTACATGTAAGGTGGAAAATTCCAATGCTAAGGAGGGAAGGATGAGGACTGAGAAAGGGCCATTGTCTTCTGACAGTGAAAATCTAAGAAAAATGAGGTTCAGTTCTCTGTGCTAAAAAGCCCATGACTATGTATATCACTGTGTAGAATTACAGAAACTGACATTTCTGAAGTGCAAGCAAAAATGTTCCTAGGATGACCAGAAGAGACACCAGTGTTCTCTGATACTCAGAGACAGCACTGAGAGGGCCTTTAAAATCAGGACTATGCAGGCGGAGAAGGACAGATACCATATGTTTTCACTCATAGGTCTAACAGGAGAAACCTAACAGAGGACCATGGGAAGGGAAAGCGGGGGGAAAGAGTTAGGGAGAGGGAGGGAGGCAAATCATGAGAGACTCTTGAATACTGAGAACAAACTGAGGGCTGAAGGCAGAGGAGGAGAGGGGAAGGGGGGTGATGGTCATGGAGGAGGACACTTGTGGGGAAGAGCACTGGGTGTTATATGGAAACCAACTTGACAATAAACTATAAATTAAAAAAAATAAAATAAATAAAATAAAATAAAATCAGGACTGTGGACTTAGGACACCTGGGTGGCTCAGTTGGTTGAGCGCCCGACTCTTGATTTCAGCTCAGGTCATGATCTCACAGTTCATGGGACTGAGCCCCGTGTCGGGCTCTGGGCTGACAGCACAGAGCCTGCTCGGGATTCTCTCTCTGCCTCTCTCTCTCTGCCCCTCTCCTGCTGGCACTCTCTCTCAAAATAAATAAATAAACATTTAAAAAAAAGGCTCCAGACTTAATTTTTGCATCAAAACTCTGAAATAGAAATCAGAAAAAAGACTCAAAGGGTCTTTGAGTGAAGTGATGATGAGACCTCGAGGGCTTTGCAGAACATGGTTTAAAGTCCGACAATATAGTGCAAACTGTTCACTCACCAAAAAAAAATGAATGCTCATATTCTTCCAGTTTTGGAAAGAGCCCATAAATACATAAATGTGGACTCTGGACCTAGGTAGGGCCCCACCTAGCTGAGTGGCATTGGGCAAAGTATTTTTCCCTTCCAGGCCTCAGTTCCTTCATCAGTCAAGGGAAAAGATTGGGCAGGATGACCTTATTGGCTCCTGACAGGGCTGACATTCTGTGACCCAGAAGCTCCCTTTAATGTACTACTTTACATTATTCCCCCATCCCTCAACTCTATGGTTCTTACCACAATCCAAAAAGAAGTATCCCCCAGTTATCAACCTGATGAGATTCAACAACTAGCTGAAGGTCACTCAGCAAAATCAGCAGAAAGATGCACCTGGCCTGATCCCAGGGGCATGAGCCTCTCAGGCTTTCATCTCACCCTGTACTGTGTCCATCTGGTCAGAGAAAACTCACTAAGATTTCTAGTGCTTAAAATCATTGCTTTCCTGGGGCGCCTGGGTGGCTCAGTCAGTTAAGAGTCCGACTCTTGGTTTGGGCTCACAGTTCATGAGTTTGAGCCCCAAGTCGGACTCTGCGTTGACAGCTTAGAGCCTGCTTGGAATTCTCTCTCTCCCCCTGCCCCTCCCTTGCTCGTGTGCACATTCCCGTGCTCTCTCTCTCTGTCTCTCCCTCAAAATAAATAAACTTAAAGACAATAAGGGACTACACATAGTATTGGCTTTCTAAACTACAAGCTGTCTTGTTTTGTAGCTTTCCCCCATGACCAAGGTAATTTGTCTGGCTTTCATCAGGCTTTGCCAGGATGTACTGACATCAGGTCACTAGTCTGTATTCTAAAGGCAGAGTCAATCACTTTGGTTTTGGCAAGACTGCAGACAGGCAACCAAAACAGAATGAAGGCAACAAAGGAGGCTTACTGAGGAGAATGAGCTGGAAGGGGTCAGCTGGAACTGGTGCTGAAGTAGTTGTGGCTGAAAAGCTGCAGAAGAGAGAAGGTAGACATCGGTGCTTCTACAGCAAGCTGACTCATATCCTCTCTTTTTACATATAAACCACTGCCTGAATGAGCAATTATTATAGCACTTCACAAAGCAACTTTACGTCCAATACCTTGGATTATCACGACTGCATCATGAAATAAAACACTGGAGCACTGGCATCATCTCTGTTACATACATGAGGAAACTGAGGCTGAAGGAGGTGAAATGGACTGACCAAAATAACACAACTAATAAATCCAACAGCTGGAACTGAACCCCAATCGTCTTCTAATCCCAAATGCTCATTCTATGCCCTGTATCACACTTTGTCCCAGGTTATTACGAATGAAAAGGCCTGGAGGGCAAAAAAGAGAAATTTAGCAGATTGTCTCACTGCATCCACCCCACGCTGAAGACCTCTTTTTATCTCCTGTCCTGAATGACACTGAGCTGTTAGGATCAGGCCACAGGCTCTAGGACTAAACCCAATGAAGCTGACAACAAGAAAGCACAGGTTTGGGGCTGAGTTCACCTTCCCCATTAGTTCAACTGAGTAAGGGAGATTAAGACTATAAACAGATCCCTACAGTTCAAAGCAGTATAAACATGCGCCTGTGAAGTGGACAAACACTAAGGCAGTTTCTCAGCCTCAGCACCACTAACACTCTGGGCCATCCTGCACATCATAGAATGTTTAGCAGTATTTCTGGCCTCTACCCACTAGATGCCAGTGGCACCCACCTCAAACCACTGTGATAACCAAAAATGTCTCCAGATATCGCCAAATGTCTTCTGGGGGACAAAATCGCCCCAACTTGAGAACCACTGCTCCAAAGGTTGGGGAGCTTCAGGGCAAAGATCAGTTAATGCAGGTTGTGGGTGCTGAGAAAAAGTTTCAGGGAGGAAGTAACATTTGAACTGGACCTTGAAGAACAGATAAAATTCTGATAGGTTACAATGAGAGAAGAATAAAAAGAATTCCAGAAAGGGAGAAGAACTTAAAAGCAAGAAGATGAGAAAGCACAGGTCTGCTGGATAATGTTCAGTTGGGCAAGCACAGTAGTTTCCTATTAGTATTAGGAGCTAAAGCTAAAAATGCCCATTGGAGTCAAGTCATAAATAGCTATCCATCAACTGACAGTTGTAAGATATACACACATAAGGGGGGGCCTGGGTGGCTCAGTCTGTTAAGCGTCAGACTTTGGCTCAGGTCCTGATCTCATGGGTCGTGGGTTCGAGCCTTGCATCGGGCTCTGTGCTGACAGCTCAGAGCCTGGAGCCTATTTCAGGTTCTGTGTCTCCCTCCATAGCCCACGCTCTGTCTCTCTCTGTCTCTGAAAAATAAATAAACATTAAAAAAGATTTTCTTTAAAAAAAAAAAAAAGATATACACACATAAGGAGATAGCTAACAATATAAGATACCCACAGATGTTTTAACAGCATAAAAGTCACACCAGTGGTTTTCTATGTGTCTCATCCCTGCAAGAGGACAGAATATTGCTTGGGTATCATGTCTTACATTGCATCTGGTGTTCACTGCTGCATTTAGAGCTAAATGAAGCTTGGAAACCAGTACAGAGGTGAAGAAATACGTAAGGACTAGGGTGATTCCCAAAGGAAGAAACAATCATGGGCATTGAATGGATATGTTTTGGACAGCTGAAAGGGAGGAGACGTTCCAAGTGAGCATATCAGGCTGGGAAAGAAAGAAATGTAAACGGCATATCCAGAAGACACCAAGAAGAACCAGGTAGCCGGAAAGAAGACAAGGCTGGTCAGAACACATAAATTAGACTTTACTGTGTGGACAGTAAAGGTTCCTGAAGAGCAGAATGACACAGTTGTTTAAAACATGGTCATCGTGGAGCACCTGGGTGGCTCAGTTGGTTAAACATCAGACTCTTGATTTTGGCTCAGATCATGATCTCACAGTTTGCGAGGTCAAGCCCTGCGTCTGGCTCTGTGCTGTCGGCATGGAGCCTGCTTGGGATTCTCTCTCCTCTCTCTGCCCCTCCCTCCCCCACTTGTGTGTGTGCGCTCTCTCTCTCAAAATAAATAAACATTTAAAAAAGAAAGTGGCCATCTGTCTAGTAGTTCTCTTAGCTACATATTAGAAAAACCTGGGGAGCTTTGAAAAATATCAATATTCAGGCCCCAACCTTAAGGATACAATTTAATTGGGTGAAGGCAAGGCCCAGGTATTGTTTTTAAAGTTCCACGGGTGATTCTACATGCAGCTAGGGCTGAGAACCACTCCCTGGTTACAGTCATGCCTTCATTCTCAAATGAGAAAAGAGGCCTAGAAATTTACATGACTTGCCTAAATTCACATGACCAGCTGGGTGTGGGGTTAGGACTGGCACCTGGATTCCTATTCCAGGCTCTGAAAGATATCGCAGAGGACTGGGCTAAATTCCATACTTCAGTCTATAAGAAGCACAATTATCTGATGACTTGGCTCTTAAGTTTTGCCAGGGTTAAAGCCTGAATTAATCTAATCGTAAAACTATTGACTTAAGCATCCCCTTTAGTGTCTAGGGTAATGGATGTTGGTTTCATTGCTGTCTCCTGGGGGCCCTTAGGAAAGGAAAGGGTCTCAGGAGACTCCAGAAAGCCAGAAAAACAAGCCAAACCACCCAGCTCCATGGAAGAAACAATGACTTTTAAAAACATAGCTCACTGAGCTTCTTATTACATAGAGGAACGTGTAGGTTACTCTCCACCAGAAGAAACTAAAACTGAATTTGAACCTGGCAAAATAAGGATTTGAAATTGAAAATCCTGGATTTAGGGCTTGGGCAGGCCTCTAAAAAACAACTTTTCCCACTTGATGCCACCTGATCATTGCTTCTTCTGCTTATTTTTTCAGGTTTGGCTACTGGAGTTTACCAGGATCTCGGTTACCAAAGAATTTTGAAAACTAAAAAGAACCAAAGATTAGGTATTATTATTATTATTATTAAATTAACAGAAGAGCGCTGCACCCTGGGGTGTATCTGAAAAGCAATCTATCCTTTGGACTGTCTAGTCACCCAGAGGTATATTTTAGTCAACAACCTGATTAAAACTATGTCCCTCCCAACAGGGGCACCAGGGTGGCTCAGTCAGCTGAGCATCTGTCTTCAGCTCAGATCATGGTCTTGCAGTTTGTGAGTTAGAGCCCCCCATCAGGTTCTCTGCTGTAGGCACAGAGCCCACTTTAGATCTTCTGTCTCCCTCTCTCTGCCCATGCTCCCACCCCCACTTGCACAAGTGCTCTCTCTCTCTCTCTCTCTCTCAAAAATAAACATTAAAAAACAAAACAAAACTATGTCTCAACACAATGACTCAAAAGATATTCTTTACCTTCAAAAGGTAAAAAGAATAGCAAGAAGGACTCTGTCCCCAGAGCTTTCTCAACTGCAGAAATAGAGACAGGAGCCTGATTTACCCTTGTCTCTATCTGCCAAGTATTATGGTTTCACATAAAATGGCTTCAGAGCTAAAATCTCATAATTCACTTTTTTTAAAATGTTTATTTATTTTTGAGAGAGAGTAAGACAGAATGTGAGCAGGGGAGACGCAGAGAGAGAGGAAGACACAGAATCTGAAGCAGGTTCCAGGCTCTGAGCCGACAGCATAGAGCTTGATGAAGGGCTTGAACCCACGAACCATGAGATCGTGACCTGAGCCGAAGTCAATGCTCAACTGACTGAGCCATCCAGGAGCTCCCAAAATCTCACAATTTAAAAAACATTCAACTTTTATCTGTAAGTTGAAAGTGCAGGCTTAAAAATGATAAGCATTATAAGGATAAAACTGTCATTTTTTAAAGTTTATTTATTCATTTTTTTTTTACAGTTTATGGTCTAGTTGGTTTCCATATAACACCCAGTGCTCATCCCAACAAATGCCCTCCTCAATGACCATCACCCATTTTCCCTTCTCCCCCACCCCCATCAACCCTCAGTTTGTTCTTAGGATTTAAGAGTCTCTTATGGTTTGCCTCCCTCCCTCTCTTTAACTATTTTTCCCCTTCCCCTCCCCCACGGTCCTCTGTTAAGTTTCTCCTGTTCCACGTAGGAGTGAAAACATGTGGTATCTGTCCTTCTCTGCCTGACTTATTTCACTTAGCATAACACCCTCGAGTTCCATCCACGTTGCTACAAATGGCCAGATTTCATTCTTTCTCATTGCCATATAGTATTCCATTGTATATATAAACCATAACTTCTTGATCCATTTGTCAAAAACTGTCACTTTTAACAAACAAGTATGTTTGTTTTGAAAGAAAATGGTATTTCTAGAAAGATTACCATATGACAATTACCAATTAAATGAAAAGCTGACAAGGCTTTTAATCCTTAATATATCATTATAAATAGGAAGGAACTTCATACAGTTTTTATGAGCTCCATACAATTTTCCTTACCGTGATTTACTGCATTAATGAGGTTTTAGGCTATCATACTCACAGTTCCTATAACACAATAACTATTGCCCCCAAGGACTGAAACAGCATTATCTTTAAAAAGATACTGCAAAACCTCTAACAACAACAAAAACAAAATAACAGGTAATAAAGTATAAAGAATGGCTGTATCAGAAATTTATACTTGATCAACTGAAAACTAAAACTAGACTGCAGGCATTTCTAAGTGGTGAAGGGATTATAGTCAAATTATATAGCCAAAGGAAACCACCCCTCTACTTGGAAAATTAATTTGCATTTTCTTTATTAAATCTATGAGGAAGATAAAAAGTACCAACACCAAACAAAAAGCTGAGGGAAACACCTACTCCATATCATATGTTCTTCACCAAGTTTAATAGCACAGCCTGTTTGGTAATACACCCCAGAATACAATGAAGCCATATTTCCTCCAAAGTACCCCATTCAGCCATGAACAATGCATATTTATTTAGAACTGATAATATGTCAAACTCTGTGAGGCATATGGAAAACATGACAGAATTGAGTCAAGTGTACCATCCCTTCACTGAAAAAATTAAACAAAGATCCAATACCACCCACTTTTGCATTGGATTTAAAATATCCTCCAAAAATCTTAATTTCACCTTAATAAAAGAACAGTAATGGCAAAATTGTAGGTAAATATTACAAGTACAATAGAATTAGCACTGTGATTAAAGATAAAAATTTTCATTTACCAAAGAAAGCCCTGAAATGTGGTACACTCAATCTGGCTTAAATTTTTGTGGGCTGTTACCAGTCTCTCAAAGAAAGGGGGGTGGGGGGCTTGATTTATTTTTTTAAAGGATGAAGTTAGGGTTTTTTGTTTTGTTTTGTTTTGTTTTGTTTTTTTAGTTTATTTTGAGAGAGAAAGAGCAAGTAAGAAAGGGAGGGAGGGCATAGGGACGGAGAGGGAGAGAGAGAATCCCAAGCCTGACTACGGGCTCAATCTCACTGACCGTTAAGATCATGACCTGAGCCAAAATCAAGAGTCAGACACTGACTGAGCCACCCAGGCATCAGATGGGGCTTGATTTACAAAGGTCTTTCAGAACACACAATTTGACACCCAGTTCTGTAATAAACCCGATCAAAATGTTATCAATCTTTGGATTTGGAAGTCCTTGACATACCTTTTCCTTTTATCATCCCTATTTGGGCTTGTCAATGTTTCTCCCAGAATCTCCCATTTGCCCTTTCTTTTTCTTTCTGACTATCCTCATATCTTGCCTGGATTTGCTCAGTCATTCGTTGATCATTTACCAAATGCCTATTTTCTGCCATGCACAAAGCTAGACCCTTGTCCTGGCTCTAAGGAAGTTCACATGATACTATGTAGAACTGTTATCTGCCAATCTCCATGATGAAGCAAAGGTTTTGTTTCCAGAACCTAGTAGCATCTGGAATATAGTCTAAAAATGTTTATTATATGACACTACATTACTTCAGCAAGCTCTTTTTAAATCCATAAATATTTATATCTTCAAAAATGACTCCTGCTTTTCTTCCCTTTTTAAAATACAAAAGCAATGTGTGCACAATGCAAAAATTAGAAAGGTACAGAGTACAAAGTGAATTCTCCAACCCCCTAAATCTTACTTCCAGAAATGATTACTATTACAGTTTGGAATGGAACTTTCCAGAGCTTTCCTATCCTGATATATAACACACACTTTTTTTGGAATAAGTTCTTTGACGGTTTGACTCTAGCTTCCCAACTTTCTTACCCAGTTGAAGTTCTCAAAGTGTTATCTCTGGATTAGAAACATCAGCATCATCTGAGAACTCATTAGAAATACAAATTTTTAGGCCCACTCTGGACCTACTAAATCGGAACCTCTGCAGGTGGGGACCTCCGCAGTATGGGTTTTATTTTTTAATTAAAAAAAAAAAAGGTTTTTTTAGTAAGTTCTACGCCCAATGTGGGAGGACCCTGAGATCAAGAGCCACATGCTCTACCAACTGACCCAGGCAGGCACACCTTATAATATGGGTTTTAAATTCTTCCAGTGATTCTAATGCATACTAACCATTGAGAACCACTACTCTAATCCAGTTAATACAGATTTTTCATTATTTCTTAAACACAGTTTTACCACCCTACTTCAAAAGGCTTTCTTTGCCCTTTTGATTAATTCTAGCCCTACCAAACTGTCAAAGCCCTGAAAAGTCCTAACTTCTCCCCAAAGTGCTCTCACTACCACAGCTCATGCCTCTCCCCCAACTCCTGTGACATACCTACTTCCTCTACCACACAATTTAACAATTACTGTTATAATTCACAGTTCTTTACTATTCCCCATGAATCATATTTTTGTTCTCTCATTGTTATCTCTTCTTTACTCCTGTTCTAAGCACATAAGTGGAATTTTAATAGAGATGCTGGTTAATATAAGGATAAATTCACTTATTAATGGATAAAAAGTCTGAAGTTTCAAGTTGTAGCCCCAGTTCTGGGACCTTGGACAAGTTCACTTCTCAGGATGAGGTCTGAAAATGATGGACTCAATGACTTGATGCTTCCTTTCAGCTTCAACAGTGTATGATTTTATGAAATGTACCAATATACTCTCATACTGCTTGCTTCCAATGTTATTATGGCAATTTTTAGACTTGACTTGAGTTACAGCTAGGTATGGTGTTTCCCAGTTAGCTAGTAAGCTCTTTTAACAAGGGTCATATTTTATTCAACTGAGAATCTTACAGCATGCCTTACATATAATAACAGCTCAATATATTTGCAAAAAATTATTTGGAAAAACTCTAATTTATGCAAAAAACCTATGCATAGACCTGCTGCCTCCCAAAGGGCCCTTTGAATACTTATTATTGTAAATACTATGAAGTGATTTATGGAAAAAAAATTCTGATTACTCTGATAGCACCAGGGGTAGTCATCCACATAAAGCCAAAAAATGTAAAAACTCTCACATATATTTAGGGATAGACTAAAAGGCCATAAGCCTCAGGCTACCTTACTGCAACCCGCAAATAAAAAGTGCCCTGTACACTTAAGTGGCATATACCAACTCCACTGTTGGGAATAAATAGGCTTCTTCACGAAAAACCCTTAATCTGCAAATTTACAGTAACAGGGTGGAATGGAGACCTTGCATAGTAGGTGATAACCAGAAGTTGAATCTAAAGGGAAGGACAGCAAAGAGCAATTGAAGGGCAAGAAGGAGGAACAGAAGAGCAGCAGGAAAACATCACTCTGAGTAATGAAAAGGAGCAGTGGAAATTCACAGAGTCTTTACCAAGAGCCTACTATGAACCAAGCACTTGAGGCTACAAAAATGGCTCCAGACCTCAGGGGGCTAATATAGTCCTGAGGGTAAATCTGAAGCCTCTGTCCTACTGCACGTGAGTGTGAGTGTGTGTGTGTGTGTGTGTGTGTGTGTGTGTGCATGTTTAATTCTAGTTGGGAAAATCAAGCAAGGAAGGCTTCACATAAAGATGGTGAGTTAATGGAGCTTTAAAGTGTGTAGGAAGATTTGCTAAGGGAGAAAAAAGACAGTTGAGCTAGTTATTTTGGGGAAGAAACAGTCACATATTTTTACAGCTGTTCCTTTGGGACTTTAAATCATGGAGGCTTCTTATATTCACCACCACTTTGTCATATGCCTTCTTTCTCTTTTTACTTTATCTTAAATACTGACATGTTCAAGCCCAGCACTGGAACAGAGCCAAAAAGCCCCAGAATGAGGTGAGTGCTCGCCAAATTTGCTCTGTCACCTCCAAATCTAGCCAGCCCAGCTAGCCCAATTCTGCTCTCCGGGCAGCCAGAAAAGGAAGACTAATTATATCCTCTGGGGGTAAAATCTGGATGCAGGCAGGCAAAGCTTATCCCTGTTCCGCCAGTGAGATACCATGGGAGAACTTCCTTGCCTCCTAAGCCATGAGGTTCTAGTCTACCTGTGACATGGAGGCCAGCTTCGCAGAAAAAAAAAAAAAAAAAGAAAGAAAGAAAGAACGAAAGCTGCATGAAAAAGAAGAGGGATGCACGGAATTGGGAAACGCTGAGTTACTGAGATAATCGTCATAAAACGTTTAATAACATTCCTGGCACACAGAAAGCGCTGGATGAACGTGAGCTCTTATGAACAACATACTACTACTATTATTACAATAACGCCTGAATTGTACTCCAAGAAAATATTGTTTTCACAGCCTACTTTTATGACGTTGAAGAACCAACTCCAGAGATGAAAGTATCTTTCAAAAAATTTTAAAGGTACAAGATCAAATTCCAGCTGTGCTGGCCTGAAAGCCCCAGACCCTGAGTTCAAGAGCTAGTCGTGCGTCTCGCCAGGCGCGTGACCTTGGGCTCGGCACTTCACCTCGGTGCCTCAGTTTCCCCATTTGTAAAGTAGGGCTAAGAAGCCCCTCCCTCGCAGGGCTGTAGTGGGGTCCAGCCCGAGGGTACTCCCCGCTGCACAGGGGTCGCACGGACGCAAGGCGAGCTCCCGGCCCACCTTCCAAAACCCCCGGCTTCGGGACGGGCGGGGTAGGTGAATACGCTACCGGAGGCCCATCGAGCTCCGCCGCCCGCAGGGCAGGAACAGATCAGGGGAGCGCGCTTGAGATGCGTCCCTGAGACCGAGGGGGTCGGGCGTCCAGAGGCTCAGCCATAGCCGTCCGCAAGCTGTCACCAGCGGTTTCGTCGCGGGGCCCCGCAGCCCGGACGCGGGGAGCGGCCGAGGGAGGCCAGGCTGACCCAGGTGCCGCCGGTGGGGAGAGCTGAGGGCGCTGGGGGACCGGAGGAGACTGGCAGGGCGGGCCCCGGGGCCCCGCGCGCCGCGGAGATGTGGCGGAGAAGGAGAAAGCAGGGGGAGCGACGCCCCCACAAGCAGCGCCGCGCGCCCCCCGCGGGCCGGGCGGAGACGCTCACTCACCTGAGGCGCGGGCACCCGCCAGCAGTGCAGCAGCGGCAGCAGCGGCTGCGAGAGGGGCGGGGAAGGCTCTGCGGCCGCGCAGGCACGTTGAGGATGCCGAGGCCGCGCAGGCGCGCCGCGCCCGCCCGCCTCAGGAACTACCAAGAAGATGGTGGCTGAGCCGGGAGGGACTGGCGGCACCATCTTGGATGTAGTTTTTCCTGTTGCGGAGTCTACTGGGAGAACCTGAAACTAGAGCTGCCCGGAGGGAGGGGCGTTGAGTGTGGCGTCTGGCCCGCCTCCTTCCTCCCCTTCCGTCAAATCGCATTCTTGATGAAGCCCCTAAGGACCCTAGCAAGGCAAGGCAAGGAAGTCATTTCCTTTTATGTGAGCCCAGAGAAGCACCCAAGGGCACATGGCCTAGCACAGTGCTAGGCTGGCTAGTGGAAGGCGCTTACCAGATTTCTGATGAATGAGCACAGTAACCGAAGAACTAGAATCCAAGACTCAGGGCTGCTAATTCCCAGTCCTCCATCTGTCACTTCTATTGACAACTGCCAGCCACATCTCCTTTCTTGGGTGCCACAAGGGAAATGGAGTTTTGTTTTGTTTTCTTAAAAAATGGTTACACATTAAGCTTAATGACCCAACAATTTAACACCAAAATGTACTGGACAAAATTCCTCACCCAGAAGAGCTTTTTGGTTAATCTCACTAAAAGAAAATTGTCTCAACTAAAGTAGGGCAAATGGAAGAATTACCAAACATCTCAAGGACAGTGATCATCTATAATATTGTTACTCATCAAGCACAATTCCTGAGCCAAATTTGGGAAGAGAGAAAACTAAAATTAACTGAGCACGGCCTTTTATTATTATAGGAGTTATGTTTATTCGTTAACATTTACTGAGTGTCAAATTGGTTCCACTATCTATATGTCCTTGGTTAGATTATTAAGCCTCTCAATCCTTGAGTTCCTCATCTATAATGACAAAATAATACAAGCTACCTCAGTTGCGGTCTGTATGAATGTAAAATGCTTAAAGCTTTTAAGTGTTTTTTCTTTTTAAAAAATTTTTTAAAATGTCTATTTATTTTTGAGAGAGACACAGAGCGAGTGGGGGAAGGTCAGAGAGAGGGAGACACAGAATCTGAAGCAGGATCCAGGCTCTGAGCTGTCAGCACATAGCCCAACGCAGGGCTCGAACTCACAAATGTTGAGATCAGACCTGAGCCGAAGTTGGACACTTAACTTGACTGAGCCACCCAGATGTCCCAAATATTATTTTTCTTACTTAGCTGTTGAAGATGTAGACAAAAACACTAATTTTCCCCTTGAGTTTGAACAAATTCTTCTAAACAAAAAATGCAACACAATGTACTAATGAGGGAAGGTACAATCACCTGGGAGAGGTGTGATCTACCCCCATTTTACAGATAAGAAAACTGAGCATAAGAGATAAAGATTCACTTCAAACTCTATGCTCTTTCCATTATACTACTCTGCTTTTCAAAGAGTAGGCAATTAACACTGCTCTTCTGATTCTTAAAAGTCCAGCGTTCCTTGGGGCTGTCCAAAGTTTCCCTTCTTGCTCTAGCCTTGACAATATTATCCATTCTCAAGGCTTCAATAGCTATACATTAGTTACTTCCAAATTTTATCTCTAGATCTTTCTACCCAGTTTTCCATCTCTATATCCAAAGGTCTTGTTGACTTCTCCTTTTGGTACTTCAAACTACTAGCTTTCCTATCTCATTAACTACTCTCTCATCCACCCAGTTTTTCAAGCTTTCACCCCTCCAGCATATTGATACCACTGCTCTAAATTTATATTATTTAATCTGACTTACAGCATCCCTGTGATATAGGTTCTATCATTCTCCCAATCTTAGAGGTAAGAGGTTAAATCACTTTTTCTCAATCACAGTAAGTGGCAGTTAGGCTTCTAACACATAGGTCACATGCCTACTAAGTTCCAGATACTATGAGCAACTCACATGTCTATTTATGATTTTTGCTCTCTCCCTAGTTCCTAGAACTATGCCTGGCATATAGCAGGGGCTCTGTAAATACATGAAAGAAAAAGGAATGTAGGTCAAAGGAAGGAGATATCCTTTCACTAATTGGTACTTAGGCCAAGGTTTAAGACTGAAGAATAATGACTGGGTATTTAAATGAAATAAGCTTTATCCTATTAGAGGATCAGAGAATAAGAAACATTAACAATAAATTAGTTGGTGTTTTACTGGCAATTAATGCAGAGGCATATCTCTACACTACTGTTCACTTCAGCATCTTGGCACAGAATCCTGTTCTGCTAAGCCTTCGCAGACTTAAAAAGTTTTTTTTTAATGTTTATTTTTGAGAGAGAGAGACAGAGACAGAGCGTGAGCCGGGGAGGGGCAGAAAGAGAGGGAGACACAGAATCCACAGCAGGCTCCAGGATCCAAACTGTCAGCACAAAGCCCAAAACGAGGCCTGAACTCACGAACCACGAGATCATGACCTGAACCGAAGTCAGATGCTTAACCAACTGAGCCACCCAGGTGCCCCTTAAAAAATGTTTTTATACACTGAAAATATAACAAAGACCAAAAAAAAGCTTTTAATATTGTGCAATTTTATAATGCAAATTATTAAAAATAGAAAACAATGAAAACAGTACTTAGCCTCTTCCTGCCATGATTCAGGATTTAGGATGTCAACTCAATATTAAGATCTAAAACACACTGGACAACAGGACAGAGAATAAGTGGTTATTTCCTTCTATTTGGACATCGTGTGAAGTGATACATGTAGCCACATGATGCTCAAAACTTCACTACCTGAAATCACCTTCAGGGCCACACCAGAAAATCAGTCCCATTCCTTTCCTACCAGAATCCAACCTGACCTCTAAAATGTTTCCCTGGATTTGGTCCTGAATGACTTTGGATTGTTTCAAAACCTAAAAAACACCTTCACAAAATGAAGTTTACTGACAATGAAGGATATTTAAAAGAATGGACCACTAGTTCTCAAAGTCACTTCACAATACAAGTTGCAAGCATTTTTGCACATTCTTGGAAAAAGTAACTATACTACTTTTTCAGATGCAAAAGTTCTGTCACTTTTAGAAAAAAACTGAAGTACTCTACATTCAGCCAGTTATCCTCAAAGGCAGCAGGGCAGCTGTCATCAGCTCAGACAGCCATGCAGTCGCCATGTGCTGGGGCACTCTTCCCATTTCTCTCCTCTGGAGCACCTTATGGCAAGCAAGCTGCATGAAGTCACTGACAAGATCTAGAGCAATGTGTGGTAGGTGGGTTCCGTAGCTGAAGCTTGAGCAGTTTTCGAGCTGGTGAGGGATCTAATTGTTGTGTGCTTCTCTTCCCTACAGAGGAAAGACAAAAGTAAATTTCAATTGAATTCAAATAACATTTACTGAAAACTTGCTCTATGGACACTATGCCAGTCACTGAAGGACATTACAATGACAAATGAGAGAATCTCTGTCCTTAATGAGATGGCAGTCTGGTAGGAAAGCCAGCTGCCAACTACAACCATAATACAAGGCAATAAGAAAATTAAAGTATATATAGCAAACAATTTAGGGCTGGAGGAGGCCAGGAAAAGCAACAGGGAAGTAATGTCAGTGTCATTTAGTGGATTTTTGAAGAATGAAGAGGAAAAAGGCAAATAGGTATTTAAAATATTGGATTTACTAAAACAACATCACGGTTTGTGGGAATTTAATTTTCAGTCTACTGTGCTCCTAAGGAATTTACGTCAAGAAATTTCCCATCAACTTTGAGCACCCACAGCATAATAATTTTGAGGAGAGAAAAAGAAATCATCTGATATAGGCGTTACTCTGAGACCACATGCTTTAAAGGGTTGTTTTTTTTTTTTATGTGAAGGGTTATCATATAGAAAATAGTGCAAGCTCTAGTCCCCTCAAGACACACACTCACCGAGCTGTACTGACACCTTCTGGAGACACTGGGTACTTTCATCCATAAAAGCTTGCAGCTGCTTCACTGATCCTTGCAGCTCATCCAACTGCACAGGAAAGACAGCTGTGAGCTATAAGGGTCTGTGGCTTCTTTGACGTTCCTCAAAAATTGCCAGGCAAGCTCCTGCTAAGGACCTTTGCTTTTGCTCTTTTTCAACCTGGAATGTTTATGCCAGACATTTTGTTTGCTCCTCCAGATCCACACTCTGCACTTCTCCATGATGCTCTATGCCCCGGGGCTGCTGCTGTGGATAACCTCAAACAGGATCCCATGTCCTCTGGTATCTGGGTAGGTAGATACCCAGAGAGGAAGCCCACGTGGGAGGGAGCAGAATGAAGTCAGGATATTTTTACTCAGGCTTGCTTCTGAAAGGGTCATCTTGAGTTAGTTTTGTCTCTCAGCTACAGGTCATGGCTCTCTTTTCCTCCCCTCCGCCCTTCAGTCCTAGGGACAGTAAGAGCTCAGCTGCCTCTAAGCCCCAAATTACTTCACTAACCCTTGTGGTTTCCTCAATACCCACACTTTATACATCACTTCTTCAATTACCCTTTATCAAGTGTCATCTGCTTCCTGTTGATACCTAGAGTGATACAATACTATTCTCCCAAATGTGGCTCATGGCTCACTTCCTCCTTTCTTTCAAGTTATCTATTAAAATGGTACCTTAGAAGGACCAGGGGCACCTGGGCAGCTCAGGTGATTGAGTGGCTCTTGATTTTGGCTCAGGTCATGATCTCATGGTTCATAGGATCAAGCCCTGTGTTGGGCTCTGCATGAACAGCACAGAGCCTGCTTGGGATCCTCTCTCTCCATCCCTCCCCCACTTGTGAACATGCTCTCTCTCCTCAAACTAAAATAAACTTTTTAAAAATGGTGCCTTAGGAGAATCATCAACAACTGCTCTATACAGCAACCTGCTGCCCTTCCTGTATACTCTCCCTTACTCTACTTTATAGGCTCTCATCTACTTACTTATTTATTTATTGTCTCTCATGTCTCCCCAAGGTAGAGCTGACTCTACTTATCACACATATTCTCCAGGTCTCCTAATTTCCAAGGATGACAAGGATGATAGTAAAACTTAATAACCAAATAAACAGGAGCCAACTAACCATCAACTCCATATAATCATAGACTTTGTTCTGGTTCTGCACTATCTTCTGGTAGTCAGGCTTTGTGTGAAGGACTTCACTCTGGGAAGACCCAAGATACGTTATAGGTTCCACTTCAACTTCAGGAACTTTGGTTTCAGCTGATTCTCTGAAAATAAAATAGAACAAAAAAGCTTTCAAGGAATTTTATAATAATTTTCTGGGGGAAGATGATGTTAGATGACCTAGGGAAAAAAATCTCCAATAAGGCTTTATTAACATAAACCAATATTCTTTCACCCAACTGTAGGCATAGGCTCTTATTAATAAAGGGGTTGAAACAATTATCCCATGTTGATGTATTTATACCACTGGACTCCAGGAAATGCTAGAAGCTTCAGATCAGCTGACTCCACCTAATATAAGATCCATGTACAAAAAGGACTATATGTAAGGTATAGTAAAGCCAAAGCTTTCTTTCCTGAAATCAAGGTCTATGATCTTTTCCCAAAAAAGTGCTGGGCCACTTCAATTATATGAAATAACTGAATATGACGGGGAGTGCACGAAAACTGATCACTCCCACAATTTCCTGACTGCCAGACCCTGCTAAACACTTCCATTTGACCTCAATTAACACTCACAATAACCCAATGAGGCAGGTGCTAATATCACCCCCATTTTCAAGTGAGGAACTTCAGGTTTAGACATTAAGCTGCTTGTCCACAATCACAGAATGAAGGAGTAAATAGTATTTGAACAGAGACAGTCTGCTTCCAGAAGTATTCCTCTTACTTGCAAGCTATGCCACATCAAGTTTTTATTCTGAAACTGTCATCTATACATTACCTATCTCCATAAACAGCACACGTAAGGGGCGAATAAAGTAACTGGTAACAATCAATGCCTGAATTGAGGAAGTTTTTCAAAACACATTCCTCAATGCACCTCTCTACTAAGAGGCCACTTGTACAGTTAGGGTTTTAGCTAACACTTTATATTTGGGTTTCCAGCTGAGATTCTGTTGGGGGAAAAAAATACTTAAATTCACTGGCTTAGATGGCCAACTAAATCAAAGTCTAGCACTTTCCCACTTTCTCATGCCTTTAAGACCCAGGCAAAATTCCTCTCTCTCCTGTACACCCTCTTTCATCACCTCCCCCTTTCTAGTTCTTGCATCTCCATGAAGGACCAGCATTCTCTTCCATACCTGCAGCTCAAAGGCCATGTGCAAACTGAAGTCCCCTAACTATGCTTTTGGCCCAACCCCAGGTGCCCTGGTAGAGGGCAGAGATGTCCCTATCTCCCCCAGGATGTGGAATAGCAGCCACAGACACAGAACAGAAGCAGTTCTGTTCTTTGACTGAAAATAGTGATACTCTCCCTCCCCTTTCCTCGATTCTCCATTTATAGTCCTAGAGTGCACACATTTTACAGAGCTCTGATGGGTTGACTGGCCTGTGAGAAAGGATTCTTCGTTCAATGTGTGCTAATAGAACTGAAATCAATTCAAATCCTAATTCTACAAGGTAAAAAGATGGCTTCCTATTTCCAATCATGGATCTAACCTGGATATGATCTCTTCAGCCTCCTTCTGGTATTGCTGCAAGAGCTGATCCCAAGACTGACGTTCTAAAGAAAATCTATAGAATCAGGAAAAAAAATATTCAGTTAATTTTTGATCATTACATTCTGAATCACTCAAGGCCACAATAAGTACATTAGGTGTCTACTCTGGTTCTAAGATGTGAATAAAAAGGTCATTAAAGGATTAGAAAGCCTGATTGATTCAGAGGATATTAATTTAATCAAATCAAACATGAGTTCTTAAAGTCAAATTAACATCTTTATTCCCTAGACTCTATTCTATGAAACTGCCATGAGTACAGATCCCAATATGCAGCTTTCTAAGTTCTAGTGTTGACACAATAGTATTGACACTCTGAATGGGGTATTTACTATTCATTTTGCCCAGATCTAGTTATTTTCCCCAGTTGAATTTAGATATTACAATAAAGAATCACTCATTTTCACTTACTTTGTTATGTATTCCTTCATCTCAGCCACTGATGTTTCCAGGGACAAATCTGATGCTTTTCTGGAATACAAATAGGATTATAAGATCAACATAAATCTTTCAAGAGAACTTGATTTTAATAGCATGCCTTACATAATTTTAATGGCAATAACAGATGTTCAGAATTTATTTTTCAACAAGTATTTATTCTTGGGCTCTCACTTTTGTACTAAGTTTCCTCAGTGGTCTCTTTATATTCGATTTCTTTCATTGATTCCAATTCAACCATAGCCAGATTAACCTTCCCTAAAATATCCCTTAATTTTTTTTTTCTTGTCTAAAACTGTGACCCTCTACTGCATTCAGAATAAAAGTCAAAACTCCTTAACCTGGCACTTAAGGCTGTGTTCTAGTTCCAATCAACTTGATACCTTTGAGTCCAACCATTCCAACTATGGACCTATTCTGTCCATATAATCTCACTCAGCCTGACCCTCAAACATCTGGAGTTTTCCATCTCCAAGCTTTTGTTCACACCATTTTAAAATTTTTCTTAATGTTTATTTTTGACAGAGAAAGAGACAGGAAACAGAGAGAAAGGGAGATAGAGAGTCCAAAGCAGGCTCGAGGCTTTGAGCTGTCAGCACAGAGCCCGATGTGGGGCTCAAACCCACAAACTGTGAGATCATGACCTGAGCCGCAGTCGGACGCGTAACTGACTGAGCTACCCAGGTGTCCCTTTCCACATCATTTTTCAGTCTATTCTTTTTAAGTCATCTTTTAAGGCCCAAGAATACTTTTGTATATGACCTTCTTGTCTTCTCACTTAAAATTAACCTATTGGTGCACCGGGGTATTTTACTTAAACCAATGGCTCAGCTAAGTTGGGTGATTAATCCTGATGGAAAAGCAGCAGGCACTGAAATGCCAAAATGCTGCAGATGTACTTGGTACTCTACCTGATAAGACAAATGAGGTGCCACCTTTCATGTGTCTCTACCAAGGTCTGTGACACACAGCTTCTATCACCTCTGGCCTAGATGCAGCAGCCAGTGGTTTAAATACGCCACATTTTTATTTTTATTTATTATTACTTTTTACAGCGTATTTTTAGAGATACTAGGTCAAGCCAACAGATTTTTCATTTCCTGAATAGCAATGTTAATTCTAAGATCTGTGGGAAAGTAGATCTTTGTGAAGTCCAAAGTAAAAAGTTTATGATGTAGGCCCAAGTGACACAATTTGTTACAGGACAGGAGGTAGAGAGTTGGACCCTGCCCCTACAAAGGAACTACCAGTTTGGGGCTGGGATTTAAAAAATCCTCTTAATATTCTTGCTTGCCAACAGCTAAAGAACAGTTTACCAGCAACTTGCATAGCTAGTAAAGATCTGAACAATGCTTTCCCCCCTCATCTTTCCATGGCTGGTTCCTTCTCACCACACAGGTCTTATAGATTTCAGTCCAAAGGTCAATTCATTACAGGTCTTCTCTAAACATTAGTTAAGTTGCCCACCCCCTCAAACCACTGTCATAGTTACTGACTTCTTAGATTATCACTACCTAAAATCCTTACTTTCTATGAATTCATTTGATTGTCTCTATTAAAATGAATAAGACGAGAGACCTTGCTTGACTCATGTATCACTTTATCTCCAGCATCTAGAAGAGCCTGGTGTGTAGAAGACGCTGGATATATGTTTGTTGAGTGAATGAACAAACTAATTATAATGGAAAATCTTCATTCAATTATCATTTGGGACAGAAGGGGAACTGCACACACCCTTTTGAATCTTCAAAACATTTCTGTAAAGTTCCATTATTTTCCAGGCTCTCTGCAAAATGTTTCAATTCTTCAGAAAGGGAAGATGCTAAAGGGGAAACAAAGTACATGTTATAAAATAAAAAGAATATGGATTTTCACAGCAAGCTGCAGACAATGACATAACATACTTAAAGTGGTCTCAGCTCAGGGTCCCCTATTACATTCTGGCCCTCTTGCCCATTCAAAGAAGTGGTATAAATGTGCAGAAAGATTTTTATCTTTTTTCTTTGGGTCAGTAGAGATAAAATGGAGACAATTCCTCTTTATGACATGTATGATTGTTTGTTTTTTTTAGATTTGGCTGGTGAAAAGCATTTAAAAGGTATACATGCACTGACATTAGGTTCTTTCCAAGATTTCAAAACCTTGCACTGAAAAGAAGAACATATTATAGAAGTCAGGCAACAGGCAAGAGCGTAATGAAAAATTTAAAGGAGAATAAAGAATTATGAGCATAAGGGAAAGACTGGTCTCTGCTTAGACTTGGAAGTGTCTGCAAATGCACTCAGGTGAGAAATGAAAAGGGAAAAGGATATGTTAAATAGCTATCAAATCTACACTAATCATGGTGATGGTCCAATTCCAAAATAAACCATCTGGCAACTCAGTCTGAGTTCGTATATTTTCTAGATCTTTTAAATAGGTAACATTGAATTTTTCTGACCCTGGATAACTGTGTAGTTATACCGTAAATAGCTACTTCCTAGAAAGTTGAAAATGGACTTCTAAGAATATTTGTAACTTTTTTCACACATGAACAGCTAATTTCCTTAATGTATAAAGAGTTCCTACAAATCAATATAAAAAAGCCAACATCCCAATTTTCAAAAATGAACAAAGGAGCCTTTCTGGCGGTGACGACCTCTCCACGAGAACATCTGGGAGGTGAAGGACCTCCCAGAAGAGGAAGCACAAGAAGCACCTGGTGCTGAGCGTCAACTCCTACTTCACTGATGTGAAGTGCCCATGACGCTACAAAATCACCACCGTCTTTAGCCATGCACAAACAGCAGTTTTTATGTGCTGGCTGCTCCACTGTCCTTCAGCCTACAGGAGGAAGCAAGGCTTCCAGAAGGATGCTCCTTCATACAAAAGCAGCACTAAAAGCAACCTGAATCAAGATGAGTGGGAAACAATCCCAGTCAATACATTTTGGATTTAAAAAAAAAAAAACAAAAACCCTGAACAAAGGATACAAGCAATACACTGAAAATAAAGTATAAATGGCTCTGAAAACTATGAAAAAAATGCTTATCTTCTTTGAAAGAATAAGGAACATAGATTAAGACTAGAAAATACTTTTTATCAAGGTGCCTGGTGGCTCAGTCAGTTGAGCATCCGATTTCAGCTCAGGTCATCATCTCAGTCTGTGAGTTTGAGCCCCATGTCGGGTTCTGTGCTGATAGCTCAGAGCCTGGAGCCTGCTTTGGATTCTGTGTCTCCCCTCCCTCTCTGCCCTTCCCCTACTCGCACTCTGTTGTCTCTCTCTCTCTCTCAAAAATAAACATTAAAAAAATTTTTTTAAAAAAGAAAATACTTTTTATCACCTACCAAATAGTAAAAAATCTGAATTGTTTCATAAAACTATTTTGAGTGTGAAAAAAAATAGGTACTTGCATATATTACTGGTAAGAGAATAAATTGGTAAAACATTTCTAGAAGGCAATCTGGTATTCCTAACATTTCATTTGACCTATGTAATTCCAATTCTAGAAATTTATCTTATTTTTACTTGCATATGTACCTAAAGGCTTGTGTAAGATGTTCATTAACCTATTCACTGTAATGGCAAAAGAATGGAAACAAACCTAAAAGCCCATCAGTAAAGAAATGGTTAAATCATATATGGTACATTTATAAAATGAAGTATCACATGGCTACTAAAATGTCGAGGGTTCTGTGTGTGCAACACTGAACGATGTGCAAGACAAACTGTTAGGTTAAAAAAAAAATACAAGGTAGAGATTACAGAGAGTATTATTCACTTGATATTAATGTAAAAATGTCAGAAATCCAGTAAGATCTCTGTGATGATACACGAGAAGCTGGCAGCTATGGTGGTCTCTGTACGGAGGAGCTGGTTTGGGGTGGGAGGCAAATTTACTTTTCACTTTTATACCTTCTGAACTTTACAAACATATATTCTTATTTTTTTAAACACAATTCTAAAATATAGAGGGAAGGCTGGTTTTGTGGGCCAGCAGCTCCTAAAAATGGGGATCCTGAATGTGGGGCTTCAACTGACCTTAACAGGAGGTAAAGACCAAGGTCAAAGAGTGCTCATTTATTCTTAGCAACTTACCTTTGGCTCTAAAATTTTCAAGACTGAAGCCCTCAGTGTCCTTTAGGAAAGGTTCAAGTTTCTGAACTGAGAACTAAATAAGAAAAGCATTTTCAGTACAACATCAAAGATTTTTCAGGCCAGTCCTGAGTTCCTGTGATTTCATGATGTTTCATCAATGTGAAAGCAAACATGATTTAATTTTTATACCTAACATTTTTCATATAAACAAATAAATAGATCAGGAAAAATCTCATTGTTGTTCAGACTATACACTGTGATTTTCGGTTCAGAGAAACATGACCATTTAATTAACACAAATGATGTGCTTATCTAAACTGACGGAATCACCAGTTAGCCACATAATCCCCACTATGTAGTCAGACCTCAAATGTCTGCTTTAACTTAGATATCGACCTCCACCCACTTTAGATTCCCATCATTTGCTGCCAATGGACAAACTATTCTAGATTGAGGAAATCTGACTGTTAGCTGCTCAGTTAGCAGCAGCAGCACCAGTGGGATTGGTAGAGAGGCCAGTCCAGAGAGAAACCAGCTGCTGCTGTGATTAAATCTTGCTATTAATTCAATTAGACAAAAATGTCTTTTAATCTTTATTTGAGAGAGAGAAAGAGTATGTGCGTGTACAATAGCAGAGGAGAGGGACAGAGAACGGGGGAGACACAGAATCCAAAGCAGGCACCAGGCCCTGAGCTGTCAACATAGAGCCCGATGTGGGGCTCGAAGCCACAAACCTAACTGCAAGACCATGACTTGAGTTGAAGTCGGACACTTAACCTACTGAGCCACCCAGGTGCCCCGAAACATCTTTTAATCTTAACTGATGGCATCGCACAGTATTGATCTCTCTTTGGCGCTGTCACACTAACAGTTTAAAAAAAAAAAAAAGAAAAAGAAAAAGAAAAAGAAAGCATTTCCCACTCCCAATAATCTCACCTGGAAACTGGAAAGCAGGAGAGCGCCAAGCCGTTTGCTTTCTGATAAGTTGGCACTGATAGATCTGCTGAGCTCTAACATAAAATATCACATTTTAAGGAGCTGGATACTAACACAGTTAGCAAAGTCAAAGAAAAAAAAAAAACACACTTTCCTCGTTCTTGATGAAGTTCAACTACAGGTAAGAACACCTAAGCAGCCTTCTCTAATTAAAGGGAAAATTCATATGTAGTCATACCTAATTATTTTTAGGATCACCAAAGATGAAATTCACCTGTTTCTGCAATGTAACTTTAAAAAGCTACTAAGAACCTTTTACAGATTACATTAAAATCTTGTCTGTTAAACAAGATAGATGAAAAATAACTTAAAAAGTAATTTAATTTCTTTGATGTTTTATATTCACCACTTAAAGAAAGGAAATGGGAACATTTGAGCATTTCTGTGACAGATACAGTGTGCCTTTTTTTTTTTTTTTTTTTTAGACTCCATGCCTAATGTGGAGCCTGAACTCAGAACCCGGAGACCCTGAGATCAAGAGTTGCATCCTCTACCACTGAGCCAGCCAGGCGCCCCTGCAGTGTGCTTTAAATACAGTCTTGTAAATTATGAGCTCCATTTTACAGAGGGGAAAACTGAAGCTCAGAGGGTAGATGACTTGTCTGAGGCCAGAGACTGGTAAAGCCAGAATTCAATCCCAAGTCTGCCACCAAAAAAGTATATTTTCCTACTAATAGCCAAGCAGCCTCTCTATACTGACCTAATAATAATATTAACAGTAATTTGCTGAACACTTATTATATAAAAGGCACTTCATTAAATGCTATGCACACCTCATTAAAACTGAAGGCAAGTATCTTATCAATTCCATTTTACAAATGACACTGAGGCACAAAGGCTGAGTGATAGGTAACTTGCCCAAGGTCACATGGTGAATCAGCCTGAATTGGATGGGCATTTTACATTAATTATGCCACTAAATCCTCAAACAACTACAAGATATAGACAGTTTTTTAAAATTATGTCCAAAAACATCAATTATTATACAGCAAAGGAAGCGTGCTCTGAGGATTTGAGATACATGTACTTTTGCCCTCCAGCTTCAGCTGGCTTCAAGTGTTTTTACTTATTGTCTCCTGATTATTTCTCTGCTGTAAGTAGAGAAAACAGGATATCTTCTGCCTATAACCAGAAAAACCTGGCAAGTGGGCAGGAATAACCCATCTTATTACATTGCTGATTTCCTGTTATACAAAATTTTAGGTCCACATGCTCTGGAACAGAGATGAAGGTAGGGGTGACCTTAGTTAGGGAACTGCTGCTGTTGTCCTGGCACACCTGTGAGGTCAAGTACATGAACACAACTGTGGTGGCAATTTTCTGATAAACTAAATGGCTATTTTTACCCAGATTCCTTCTAGACATCAGGCCATCTGGAAGTGAGCTAATATCTTTAAAATAATCACAATAGCTTAACATATGAGCTATTTACTTACTATATGGCTAAGTACTGTGTTACATATATCAATTCATTTAATTATCACACAACTGTGTGAAATAGGTATTATTTCATCCCATTTACTGATAAGGACCATAAAGCAAAGGAGAGTAAGTCATCTGCTCAAGGTTACACAACTAGTAAGTTCTTCCTGAAATGTGCTGGACTTTCCACATTAAATCTTGTATTCCAATGCTTACTGAGATATAATTATTATTATAAACGCACACAAATCACATTTAAATACGACATATCTGAAAATTTAGTTTTCACCAAGATATTTTACATGCATCTTCCCTCTGAGATATTTTCAGTCATAAAGCCTAAACTCAGGCAGCAACCCACCCACCTTCTGTTTCACTTTAGGAAATGAGACAGAAAGCCATACGAAGAAATCTTTAATGCCTCTCATCCTAGCAGAGGTGAGTGTTGAACAACTGTAAATTACAATTTCTGTTCATGGTAGAGATTACAAATGGACAGCTACTAATATAAATAACAGTCATAATGACCACTTACTAGTGTTTGACATTAGTACTTATGATCTTAAACTATCCCCCTTATAGATTAGGAAACAGGTTGAGAGAAGTGACATGATTTGCTCAGTCACATAATGAGTACGCAGCAAAGTCAGGTAATCCTACTACATTCTTTCTGCCATACCTCACTGCCTCGTATCTAAGCTGGAACTCCGCTGCCTTGTGTACATAGCACCCCACCTGTGATGCCCTGATGAAAGGGAGGCAGTGACTTCCGGCGGTTCATTTCTTTCATACTTGCTCGCCTCCAAGATTGACTCTTGTCTTGATGATTGGGAGATTGTTCTTGGGGGGACAAATGAAGGGACCTGGACTGAAGTCCTTCCTGGTGGCTGAGATCACAACTTCCTCCCACTTTAGGGCTAGAGCCAAGGTAAATTCTTCCCTTTGAAACGCCTTGAGTCATCTCCAGAGAAGCAGGTGATTTACTACACACTTCCACAGGGATGGGATCCGATTCCAGTTGATGATCGTGAGCCTTAGATGTCACTGGTTCCTCTTCTAGCACTTGTTATGAAAAAGTCAAAATACAAAATCAAACCCACCACAACTATGCATCTGAGCAAAAAGATGGAAAAAGAAAATGTATGCCCCAGATCATAGAAACAGTGAGGAAGCATCTCTGCAAACGTGTAAATATGTGATTCCAGATCCACCAGGAGCCAGGGAAACATTTATGTATAGTTTAGAAACCTGAACCCAAGGCAAGAGGTACTCAGTTCTACTACAATACTCACCTTCTACAGTCTCTGATCTAATTACTGAGGTCATCCTGGATGAAGAATCCTGAAAATAGGAAAACAAAGTGATCTGTTCTCCACATTGCCCTAGTCTCAATGGGGCTTTACTATCCCAGAAGAGACCTTGTATTGTTCAGCCTTTCTGAATTGCTCATCTCTGCCCTATGAAATTCTACCTACATGACAAGGCCCAGTCTCACCTCCTCCACCTACTCCAGAGACTGTCAGCAGGGTTCATTACCGCCTGTACGGATTTCCTCCAGAACTCATCATTAGAAATACTCATGTCTCCCTTAACATGTACCCTCCTTTATTTCCCAATTATTTAAAAAAAATTTTTAATGTTTATTTATTTTTGAGACAGAGAGAGAGTGTGATCAGGGGAGGGGCAGAGAGAGAGGGAGACACAGACTCTGAAGCAGGCTCCAGGCTCTGAGCTGTCTGCACAGAGCCCGACACGGGGTTTGAACCCACAAACTTCAAGATCATGACCTGAGCTGCAGTTGGACGCTTAACCGACTGAGCCACCCAGGCGCCCCAATTTCCCAATTATTTTTTAAATAATCCCTAACATTCTAAACATTCTAAATGGCCTCATGATCTGCATGGTCTTCCAAACTAGAAAAGTCACATCATCCTTTCCTTTTTATGTTTAATCTCCAGATGCAAAGTCCTGTCCATCCTACCTCCAACAGTCTCTGGAAACCTTTTCTCCACTGCCAGTTCCAGTTTAGTTCGGGTCTCAGATCTGCCACCATCTCCCTTCCTCTCCCCAGAATAATCTTACAGTCTCTCCACTAGTCCTCCAACATCCAGCACTGCTCCTCTCCAATCCATTCTTTGGACAGCAGCAGAGTCTTCCAGCATCTTCATCAACTTTCATAAACTAGCTCTAACCTACCCACCCTGCTCTCTTCTAACACACCCACCCCCTGCGCGACTTTTGAATCTTTACACACACTGCCTGTAAAACTTATTCGACCTTTCCAACCTAGCTCAAATGTGGAACTTTTCAACCACTTCTCTTTGGCAAAGTTGGTTGCTCCACCCCTTAGTTTTCCTCCCCAGCCACGATGTATCTGTATTCCCAGTGGCTGTCACAGGCAACTAACTGGAAGGCAAGGAAGGACACGACAGAGGCATCTCTACATGTTCTACACTTACCTCTCCCTCCCAGCAGAAATCTGTATTGCGAGGGGGAGGGGAGGACTCTAAAAAAGAAAAATGACTATATACAGAGCCACAGCTGGGAAAGGTTAACAGAACGGGCGGGAAGGTCAAGGGTCTACATCCCACAGTTACAGCTGTATCACAGATTCAAGCCCGGATAACAACAGCAACAAATGTCATTTGTTAAGCTGCTTGTTAAGCGCTAATTATATGCCACGATCTGCGTACCTACGAAAGAGTTTTATTTCCATCGTTATCTCATTATCCCACTGAACTCTTTCCACAGTTCTGTAAATACTATCGTTAATTCCTCCCTGCAGATAAGGGAGGTGGGGTTTAGAGGGGCAAAAGCCTGGCCCACTGGGGACAGCCATGGGGGGAGGGGGAGAGGTGGATTCGAACCAGGTCCTGTGACCCACCCAGAGCCCTCAAACACCTTTCTGCCTTTGAGACCGCCGGCTCAGAAACTAGACCCCGAGCTAGAGGCGCGGCCCGCCCTTCGGAATCCTCTTACCCCGGGGCCCCCGAAGTCTGGAGGCGGCGTCCCGTACCGGCTGGGCGGAGATGTCCAACGCCAAGGAAGCTGGTGAGGGAGTGAGCCGGGGTGAGTCCGGGAGGTCTGCGACTTCCTGACCTCCGGACGACACCAGTCTAGCCCGCAGATCACTCTCCGCGGCCACGGGTCGCCCCTCAATCGCCTGCGCCACTGCGGCCGCCTGGTGCGCAGTCTGCGAGCCGCGATACCACCGGTCCCTCCCCGTCCGAAAAGTCCCGCCAACGAAGGGCGCATGCGTAGTTGGCAGCCTCCCGCGTCCGTGAACGCGTGCGCAGTACGCCGGCCTCCTTAGAAGCGCATGCGTTAACTGGTATTCAAGCCTTTCGGCCGTCCGCCCACCTTGTCAAGTCTTTACTGGTCCGGACGGGGCAGCGTAACCCATTTCCCTAGCTACGCCACGCCCGGGGAGTCCCCTCCTACGGATGCCACTTCATCTTGCCCTTTGTGCCCGACTCGCCCAGAGCCCATGGAAGTGGGGGAGTCAGAGGCCCAGAGAGGTACTTGCAAAGGAATACAGTGGGCCACAGGGCATCTGATGCCCTGCCCCATCGTTAGGCCATGGTCCCTGCCCTCTCTTTGCATTGTTAGCTACAAAAACGCGGGCCTTGTCTCTTCCCGGGCGAAATGGAGCTCTGGACTCAGTTTGTTTCATTCTATCCTACTCCTACGCTAGCACTTTTTCTTTCTGGGGCCCCTTCAGTACATGGCAGAGTTCGAGAATTCTCCTTTGCAGCCTTATTGCAGGGCACCCCCCTCCCCAAACTGCTTATGGCTCCTCTGCCCACCCCTATTGCCTCTTCCCTCTGCTCCTTTGCTCAAGCCGTTCCCTCTGCCTTGGGAAGCCCATTCCAGCTTTATCCTGCAAAATTCTCCAATATTAAACCACAGTTGGGAATTTATCTCTCTCAGATTCTTCTCTGAGGCTCCAGGCTGAAAATTCTGTGCCCAGAAGCCCAACGGTGTCTATTCCACTATCCCTTGCTGGCATGGGAGCCCCCAGAGAGCAGGCTGCTGCTTCAGCACTTAACATAGGCCATGGAAATGTCCCCTTGCGTATATGGTCCTTTCTTTCAGATCTGAAACCAGATGTTGAATTCTTAGAAGTCCATAAAGTCTGAAAGACGAATTGGGGAGCAGCAGCTGGAATGTGACTGTGATCATCCTTCCATAGCAGCTGCAGTCCTTGGAAAAGTTTTCTGATAGGAGGTAGAAATCTTCCTTCCTGTAATTTTCCACCCTGTGGTTCCAGCCTGCTGGTTCTAATGGCCATCTGAAAACAGAGATTTGCTCTTGGTTCCTTGAATATCACACTCTGGGGCTCAGTGGTACCCAGTTCCTTCTATGCCTGCCCACCTCTTTCAAGTCCTTGTTTGTGTCCCAAGAAGAGAACACTGTTCCCAGTCAGGACTGGTCATCCTGAGGCACAGTGAGACTATTGCTTCATGGATTCCAGACCCAGTACATCCTCTGTGCTTTCTCTGCTTTCAATTCTCCCATGGCTTCCTACTGTCCACAGGATGTGTACATTCCTTCCCTCATGAGGCACTGCGTGATCTGACCCAGTCTTTTTCATCACTCCTCACTCCAGTGACAACCTTTGGTTCTCCTGTTGTGCTGTTCTCTTCTACGCTTCCATACATGCAGTGCCTCACCCTGGAGCCTTCTCCCATCAGCATCCTGCCTATAATATACCACTATCCCCTTCATTTATTCAATATCTCAACCTCAGGTGCTAGTTCATACGTACTTTCTGTGAAGCCTTCCAATTCCTCTTGGCTCCCTGAACACCCTGGAATCCCCCCTGCATTGACATTTGCTTTCCTGTCTTCCAGGTGCATCCACTGCATTTGCAATGCCTAGCCCAGGCCTGGCTGTTGTTAGCCTCCCTCCCCCACCCTCACCCCCACCCCTAGAAAAAAAGAGAGGGATAGAGATGTAGATTTTTCATATGATAGCCAGCTTCCAAGATGGTCCCCAATGAGCTCTGATTCCTGCTGTTCACACCCTGTGTGTTCTCCAACACTGAGTAGGGCTGACCTGTATAACCAATAAGATACTGCAGAAATGACTGTGTGATTTTCAAAGTTTAGTCATAAAAGGCATTGGGACTTCTACCCTGCGTTCTCATAGATTACCTACTCTAGGGTAAGCCAGCCGCCATGTTGTGAGGATACTCAAGCAGCCCTATGGAAAGGTCTATGTGGGGAAGAACTGAGGCCTCCTGACACAAATGACTTGCCAGGCAGTGAGTGAGCCACCTTGCAAATGGATCTAGCCCAAGTCAAGCCTCCACAGGACTGCAGCCTGATTGACCCTTGACAGCAACCTCTTGAGACACTGAATCAGAATTACCCAGCTCCCAAATTCTCGATTTACAGCACCTGTGATCCAATAAATGTTTTGGGCCAATTATACTGACCCATGTTTAATGTGTCTTCTTTATTTTCTCTATGATAAATGTTTTAAAGTTTTTTGTAGAAAATAACATTTTTTGAACACTCTGCATGTTTCTCAGTGGTCATATCACATTTCCTAGGAGACTGAGGTGTAAGGAGTCAGTATCTGGAACCCCCGGTGGCCCCTCATAAATGACGCCAAGCCAGCCAGTTGGCTGTGGCATTCCCAGGGCTCCCTCCTTCCCAGGTACCTGGGGTGAGGGGGTAAAGTCAGCTTTCAGATCTGATGGGGGCCCCACCCACCCTGTAAGAGAAATCAGAGAGGAGGCCAAATCCATGGAAACTGTTCATATGACATACTTTATTTCCAATCTACAACCATTAAAAACCTTTTTTAAGTTTACACTGTACAGTTATTCTCATGTCTGAAATAAGACACGGGGGCAGGGAAAGCTGGCGGATTGGACCAGTTGTCCTAGCACCCAATCCATCTTGGGAAGGAGCCTTTTGAAGACAGAAGGGGGGAAGAGAAAACAGTAGACAGGAGAGGCAGACAGTTTGGCCCAAGGATGCCCTTGGTCCCTTCCCTCCCAAAGGCCTTTCCCTGGGGGTCCCCTAGGGCCCACAACTGCAGGACCCTCACCAAGAAACCAGGCTGGGCAGGAAGGGGGCTTCACAGTATTGGCAGGTGTTGGGGAAGATGGGCCAAGGTGAGACAACAGCTTCTGGCTGTCTTCCCCAGCTGCTGGGGGTTGGAGCTGTTTTTTGGCACTGTCTATTCAGTTTCCTTGGAGGTGGGAGGAGGAAGGGGAGGAGCTAGGGATTTAGGATTCTTTACTTGAGGAGTTAGGTTTCTTACTACATGAAGAGAGGCCATGTTCCTACGGTGAGGTTTCCAAGGGATACATGGTGAGGGTATTTTTCTCCTGCCTCCCCCCCACCCCGGCCCCGACTCCCACCTGCTGCCTGGCTAGCACCACCCTACATGGCCTTTTGTGACCAGAGCTGGAACCAAGCCAGAGGCAGGGAAAGGAAAATTATAGCCTCTCCCTGCCCTCCAGCTTCCAGGAAAAGGAGGACATAGTTGTTTTGTTTGGCAGGGAGGGGTAGGTAGGGAAAGTTCCAATCTCTCAGGCATCTAGATGAGGTTGGTATTTTCTACCTGTTCCTGGTCTAGGCCAGCCTCAGTCCCTCACCAGGCCACACCAATTGATTGCTAGTGTAGGCCAAGGTTGTATGAGAATCACCTGGAAGGCGTATTAACCCCCCACCTTGCTGGGCCCCACACCAGCATTTCTAATTCCAAAAGTCTTGGGTGGGACCCGTACTTTGTAGTTCTGTCAAGTTCCCAAGTGATGCTCTAGCTGCTTTGAGAACCTCCAGGCACCTCATCCTCAGCAACCTGGTGTCCTGAGGCAGTGACAGGGAGCTGGGCCACCGCTGGCAAGGCCCAGCCTGTGAGGCACCAAAACACCTGGGAAGCTGCTGGGAACAGTCTGTGGTGAGCCCCCTGTGCGGAGAAGTAAACTAAGGCACAGAGATCAGAGGCAGAGTGGAGAGAGAGCCAGGACACCAGGGTCCAGTGGAGAGAGGATGGTGATGCAGGATCCCAAAACACAAGGGGTATTCTGGGGCCCTGGGGATAATCCTGGTGCTCATGATAAAATCATAGAATGGGGAGGCTCTTAGAACCAGCCAAAGAGAGAAGAGCTCTCACACTTGGACCGGGTCTCCAGATTCCCAGCTGAGGTTCCTCTTCACAGGAACAGTTTGAGTGGTATCAGAACTGACTCTAACAAAGCATCCAGGCCCTGACTACCTCAGCCCTTCAAGGATGCTCAGAGGAAACCAGAGCTCCTTTCTTTAGGGCCTGGGGTCCCATGGGCTGGTGAAGGGCAAGGAGGAAGGGAAACAGGGCTGATGGGATAAACAAGAGAGGGTCAAGGAGGGTGAGGAAGAGTAGTGGGCGGTGAGGAGGAGCCCTGGGTAGGGGACGCGGGCCCAGCATCACGTTCCTTTTGGTTCTTGGGCCTGTGGACTTTGTTAACTTCGAACACTGTTGGGAGGGGTAAGGTGTAAAGCCAGGGCAAGCTCAGGTCCTGCCAGGATAAGCTATTCTGGAGGCAGTGAGGCCCAGGGGGAGACCAGAGAGGATAGTGTGGTGTCAAATGGACAGACAGACCAATAGATGAATGACCTAGGGAGAGAAGAACCCAAGCCAGGCTGCATCTGCTTTCCAAACAAGGCTAGGCAGGACTGGACAGGGTACAGGAGCCCAGAAGGAGGCAGTCAAGTCTGCCCCACCCAACAGTGGACAGTGATGGGGTCCTGAGGCTGGGGACAAAGAAGATAATAAGGTTCAAGGGTGGACCTAGCGGATGTCCTGCTCAGCTGGGAGGTCGCTGGGGCCAAACCCAATGTGAAGGGCTGGCAAGGCTGATGCTGTCTGAGGTGTTGGAAAGGTGCCTCCTTTAGTGTGAGAAAACACAAAATAAATAAAGCAGAACCCAAGAAACAGCACCAGATATGACAGTAAACATCAGAGGTGGACGACCACGGACACAGGCACTTCCTGGACAGGATGGGAATGTGAGCCTGAGGGGGGCAGGAGGGGTTGCTGATGTACCAGGGAAATCCATGGCAGGGGAGCCGAGTTAGAGAAGCTGTTCTGGGGGCTCTAAGGGATGGGAGCTAAGGTAAGCTTGGGTGTTAAGAGGAACACCTGGCCATGGGCCAGATGAGAAGAGGAGGCAGGAGGAGGGGAGCTTTGGTGGAAGAGTAACAGAGAAGATAGGCAGAAGGAGGGGGAGTGAACAGACTGATCCCGGAGACAGGAAAGGGCTCGACCAAGAGCAAAGAATGGCGGGGGGCGGGGGTGGGGGGTGGGAATCTCGTTCACCACTAGGGATGCAGCACCTGCTGGGAGTCAGGAAACATGGGTCTGGTCCTAACTCTGCCTTTAGTTTGCTGTGTGACCTTGGGTGAGCTACCCTCTTCTCTGGGCCTGATTTTTCATCTAAAAAGTTGAGGGGGTTTGACACAAAAGGACAGATACTATGTGATTCCATTTATATGAGCTACCAAGGATAGACAAATTCATAGAGACAGAAAGTAGAATAGAGGGTAGCAGGGACTTGGTGAGGGGGTGGGGAGGAGTTATTGTTCAGTGGTACAGAGTTTCAGCTTGGGTGATAAAAAGTTCTGGAAATGGATAGTGGTGAAGGTTGCATGGTGTCACATCTGGGTTAGATAGTGGCATATTCTGGGTGTTCTGTACCTACACAAAAAAGCCCCCAATGGGGCAGTGACTTTACACAGCAAGCAGGACAGAGTTGGGCCAGGGGATCCGATGGACCCAAGTCCTACTCTAGGCTTGATGACTTCCCAGTTAGGGGACTCTGGGATGAGACCTGCACCTCAGTTTCCTTATCTGCACTAACCCATCCTACCAAGGCTGCCTCCCAGAGGTGTCCCTGAGAGGTCTGAAGGAGATGGGGCGGGGCGGGTGGGGGGTAAGGGAGAGGGGAGCAATGTCTAGATAGTAAAGTGCTCTAGGTGGGGTGTGTACAGGATGATGATTATTATGAATGAAGAGGTAGTGGGAGCTTTAGGGGTGCTGGTGAGGCTGGAAGGTGAGGGACATTCTGGATGGGAGGGGAGAGGGAGGAAGAGCCTGAAAGTTGGCGGGGCAAGAAGACAACAGGCTGGGTGATGAAACCGTGAAAGGTGCACAGGGGTGGGTATGAAGGAACCATACGGTGGTCAGCATGTAAGAGGGTCAAGTCTTTGGGCCCTTGACTTTGTCAGCTGGGAGAGCAGCTGGGAGAGGAGTGTCCCTGGGAAGACCAAGAGAGGGGGCCCATTCTGAGTTCATAGAAAGCAAGACCTCTTAAAGGTGGTTTTAAATTGATCAGTCTTTGGTGGGGATCAAAGTGGGAGGAAAACAGGGAGACCGGAATTAGACACAGATGCCTTGTGCATGCAAGATTTAGGAGCCACTGGTGTGCCAACATGGTCTGATTTTCATTTCAAATACAGACATCATTGCCACCAGGAGGATCTGGCTTGGCTTTGGGAAGAGGTCAGACATAAAAAACATGAGGTCATCCTGTTTAGGGTCAATCAGGGCAACCGCTTTCCCATGCACCCCCCCCTCCCTCCCACAACCAACTGGTGCCAACACAATAAGCCTAGTGGTCTGTAGGAAATTAGGACCCCTGGGTTCCTTGGAACTTTGGTGGAAGAGAGTAGAGATGGCAGAAAAGGAAGGATAGAGGGAGTCGGGGAGAAGGAAGAGGAGGAAAGTGCTGGGAGTAAAATGGCAGAGGAGGAGTAGGAAGGGGGGAAATGGGAAGAAGGGCAGTCTTCCTTCCTGGGTGCTCCAGGGGAAGCCCCACTGTGGGTCAGGCAGTTTTCTGCTTTGGGAATGTTACCAAGACTTAAAAGGCATTTGAAGAAACAAACAAACTTAGAAATTACATTCCAAAAGAGTAGAGATTTTATAAACCAACCCCCGCAACACCCCAGAAAAGAAAATACAACCAGTTACTAATCAAAATGCTAAAAATCAAACCAAACCAATATTTACACATAACATTTTCAACCCCATCAAGCCCCATGTCCAGAGGCTTCTGTAGGAACAGTGATGAGCGACCTTGCACAGTGGCATGCAGGAAGTAGAAACTGGGACTTTATTGAAAACCAAGATCTGGAGCCTCTGACACCAGCTGGGGGGGGCCGGGCAGCCAGGCGCTGAGACAAGAGATGGCAAGGACAATCTTGGACGAGGACGATGGTAAGGCTGAGCGGTCCGTAGGCCTTGGGGCTCAGGTCTTGCGAGGATTTCTCCCCAAGGCTGGGAGTGCTGCCTCCCTGACCCTCCATGGCTTGGGGAGGTGGCGGAAGGCCTCTGGTGGTGTGTGGCCTGGTGGTGAATCCCCTTACCCAGACATAACCTTGGTGGGGCCCCCTGACCTTTTGGGTGGGAGCAGTGGCATCCCAAAAGGGACAGGCCCTTGGCTCCACTGGTCTGCCCACTCTGCCCACACAAGTCATTATGGCATGAGGAAGCGCCTGGTCAGGCCGACAGGACCCTCACATTCTGCCCATTGGGAATGGATATGAAGGACTTTGGTGACTTGTCCAGGTGACACTGAAAGGGCAGGACTGGGAGCATGTGGGAGTGCAGAGGTGTCCCCTGAGTCCTGGGGGCAAACAAGCAAAGCTGCTGGCTTTTGGTCTTCCTAAATTCCACAGACAAGTGGCTTTATTCTGATATTTCCACTCTGGGCCCCCAGCCAGTTGCAGGAGGTCCATGCATCTGCGTGTGTACGGGCATGTGTGCAAACCGAAATGGGTTTACTGGCACCAAGGGGGAGGCCAGCTGAGGCCTTTCCCGCCACATTGCAAGGAGCCACATGGCAGTCTGTCCCATGGCTCAGGCAGCTCACGTGGGACGTGGGCAAGGGTGGGCAGTGGAGCTGGGGCTGGAACAGGGGCCAGGAGAGGCCATAAGGCTAAGGAAAGAGGCTGGTGAGAAGGCTGGCAGGTGGTGAGAGCTGAGGCAGGCTGGCACTCTCTTGGGTCCATGTGCAAAGCTGCAATAAACAACATTCTCGAAGTTCAGTCCTGTTTTCCTGTGAGTTCTCACTTGGGGAACTTGGAGAGATATCCATGCTCTTGACAGAGCCTTAAGAATCTGTGTTTGACTCATTAAAAAAGATTTCTGAGGGAGGGAGGAAAATGAGAGGGCAGATGGAGAATGTTTGGGAAGTGGGGACAGCGGCCCAGTCCTCCACCCTGTCAGCGAGCATTTACAGACTGACTGCTGGGGGCCAGCCAAGTACCTAGCAGTGAGTGAAAAGCAGTGCTCGGAGGCCAGATGGTCAGCATATTGGGGAGCAAGCTGCAGGGCTCCAGTTCTACCAGGGGGCCCTCCAAACTTGACCAAGAGACCAGAGCTCAGCTGCTGAGCTGCCTTGTGTGCATAGGGGACCCCATGCCTATCCAGCGTATTAGAAGCCTCACTTTGTCCCAGTGGCAAGAATACATGTCTGAACCTCCAATAAATTACCTTAGGGACTTTGGGGTAAATTAAATTATTAAAATAAAGTAAAACTACCTTAAATATTTATAGTAAGAAAACTTCAAATAAACAACCGAGGAAATGTGTTTCCAGGCCCCAGTCCACTGCTGTGTCCTGGGGCACTGGCCTCTTGGAGTGCTCCTTGGCCTGGAGTGGCCAGTTGAGAGTCTCTTATTGGGAATATGTTTGCCCTCCACCCGCCACAGGATGTAAACATAGTGGAGATGTGTCGCCCCTCCAGGGCGCCAGGGAGAGAGGCCCCCAGCCATCAAGGCAGTGGGCATTTAGGCATTCATCTGTGCACCAGGTCTTGAAACTGACTCTACCTATTTCTGTCTTCAGGGTGTTTCCTGGGAAGGTTGGTGCCTGCCGAGCCACATTGACCAGGGAGGCTACCCAGCTGTGAGCCCCACACATTTCTACCTCATCTTCCAGTCCTTGCTGCATCCAGGCTCTGCACAGGGAGATCCAGGGCTCCAGGATTCCAAGCAGATACCTGGCCCTGGCTACTGCCCTATCATGCCCCCTAGATCCACAGCAATCCAGAGCTGGGAGGAGGAAAAAGTGGGGAGAAGGAAGGGATGGGCATGATGCCCATCTTAGCTCCACCAGGAACTCCACGTTGAGTCCTACAGCAAAGACTGTTCTTCTCATCGGTGTTTCCTCCCCATGAAGGAGGACGTGGTTGGCAGGGAACATCTCTGTGAGCCCTTTTCCCTGAGGAGCATGGCCAGTAGTGTATCCTTTTCTTGGCTCTTCTGAGAAGTGGGTGTGGGCAGAACAAGGCAAGCCTCTCCCAATGGATGGGCTCCCAAAGGATCTCTCTGGAGCTACTTCCGAAGCCTAGTTGTGGTCTTTCTTCCACTCACTGCCTTCCCCTGGGAAGTCAGAGATCACCACCCAGCAGTGAGCAGGAGACCCCGCTTTACCTGGACGGGAATGCTGTTGTCTGGCAGTGGTGCAGCTGCTGTCCCTCCAGAGTGAGACGATGCCGACGGCGTGGGCCCCGCGCTGCGTCCCCTCTCCGTTTGTTCCCTTCGGCGATCCAGGGACTGGGCTGGTTGAGGTGGGGAGGATGGCTGCTCTGTCACTCGCTGGGGGGAGCTGCCCTCTCCTCCCCACCCCAGCTGGACTCTGAAGGATGCAGCCTGCACTTGGAAGGAGAGTGGCGGATGGCAGAGCGGGACGGCCGGGCGAAGCAGGAGGCAAGAGACTGAGTATTACAGTCACAAACAGCATCCTGGATGAAGGGAGGAGGAAGTCAGAAAGAGCCAAGCAGCACGGACTACCCAGAGGCTGAGCGGCCAGCCGGGCAAGGAATTTGGACCAGCCTTGCCTGGGGGACCAGTTCCCAGGGGCTATGGCCCCTCCCCAGACCAATTTTTTTAAATTGTTTTCTCCCATTACAACAATCATAAATGTTCATAAATAACACTCCAGAATGTAATAAATTCCAGAACATACAGAGAAAAAAGCAGATGTTGTGCATCAAAGATAAATTCTCAACACATCGCACACCCATACATTTATCAAAATGACATCATCTCCTACAGCGTATTTTGTAACTGCAAAACATAAGCACTTTTCTGTCATTATGTGTATCTAGATTTCCTCCTTTTTAATGGCTATATACTATATACTACTCTACTAAATAGAAATACAGTACCTTAATTTACTTATCTAGTTCATTTTTTTATATGCATTTTAGGTAGTTTCTAATTTTTTACTATTATCAACACATAGGGATAATGGTTAAAAGTGTTGCTATAGAACTAAGTTGCTCGGTTCAAATCCCAGCCCTGCCATTTATCAGCTCTGTGACCTTGGATAAGTTACTTAACCTCTCTGAACCTTGATTTCCTTCTCTCTAAGGTGAAGGACATGATACCTTTCTCAAAATGTTGTGAGGGTCAAATCAAATATAATATGCAAAGCATTTGGCATAGTGCCTACTAGGTACACAATAAATGTTAGCAATTTTTATTAATAGTGCTGTACATTTTTTTATACAAGTATGTTCTCCCACCTGTGTCTCTCGATGTACATGTGGTGATATGGGTGTGATGGGTTAATTTTATGTGTCAACTTGACTGGGCCACAAGGTGCCCAGATGTTTGGTCACACATTATCCTGAGAGCTTCTGTAAGGTTGCTTTTGGATGAGATTAACATTTAAATCAGCAAAGCATATTGCCCTCTCTAATGCAGATGGGCCTCGTCTAATCAGTTGAAGACTGGAAGACCCAAAACACTGACTCTCCCTGAATAAGAATTCTTCCTGCCTAATGGCTCTAGGACTGGAACTACATTAATTACATGTGCTGTACTGGGATTACATCACCAGCTCTCCTGTTCTCAGGTTTTTGAGCTCAGACTGGAACTAAACCATCAGCTCTGCTGGATCTCCAACTTGTCAACTTACCCTATAGATTTTAGGACTCCATAATCATGTGAGCCACCTCGTTATAATAAATCTGTCTCTCTCTATACACATATATATACACAAACACACAGTCTGTTGGTTCTGTTTCTCTAAAGAACCCTAATACAATGAGTGTGTTTAGTCTATAAGAATTCAGTGAGCCATATTTTTATATGTTCAGTATGTACACTAAACTGAAAACTTTTTTAAAGTTAAAAAAAAAGGTAAGAATTTAAAAGATTTTTTTTAAGTAAAGCCAGCTGGTTTGAGAGTATCGAGAAGTAAAGCACTAACCACACACTATTAGGGGCTGTAGAAATTAGGCAAACTCCTTTTTTTAAATGTTTATTTATTTATTTTGAGAGACCGAGACCAAGAGAGGGGCAGAGAGAGACAGACGGGCGGGGGGGAGAGAGATGGAATCCCAAGCAGGCTCCATGCTGTCTGCACAGAGCCCGACACAGGGCTCGATCCTACGAACTATAAGATCATGACCTGAGCCGAAATTAAGAGTTAGACGCCCAACAGATTGAGTCACCCAGGTGCCCCTGGGCAAAATCTTTTGAAAGACAATTTGGCAGGGTGCCTGGCTGGCTCAGTGGAGCATGCGACTCTTGATCTGGGGTTTGTGAGTTCATGCCCCATGCTGCGTATAGAGATTATCTAAAAATAAAATCTTAAAAAAAAAAAAGACAAGTTGGCAATATTTATCAAATGCCTTAAAATTTTATGTTCTTTTATCCTGTAATCCCATTTCTGCAACTCAAACCTAAGGAAATAATCTGAAATGTGGACAAATGTTTTTGCACCATGTCCACCACAGCATTACGTATGATAGAGAAAAACTAGAAATCACCTACACATACAATACATACAGATGGGTCAGTCACAGCCCATGCCACCCCCCTGCACCCCCACCTACAATCTTTACTGAGTGCACCGCAGGCCACATGGCATCACCCCTGACCACAGCTGAGTAGACCAAGATAGTATACTGCACTCAAGTTAGACCAATCCCCGTCTCTTTTTTCTTCTAGAAATCTGGAATTGGACAGAGGGATTTGAGTCAATGTCTCTTAGATGCTTGAACTAGAAGATGTTATAGAAGCAGAGCTGGGACCATATATGCAAAGGCGAGAGAGAGAGAGAGAGAGAGAGAGAGAGAGAGACAGGAAGAAAGTAGACATCAGAGAAAACAAAGCTCAAGAGAGAGGAGAGGAAGACAGAGAAGGTGCTGAGGCCTTCGGGTCCTTATGCCTGGGATCTGTAAGATATTCCACCATTTCCCTTTCCGGAAAACTAGCTTATATGCCTTCTTTTACTAACATGCAAATAATCCCTAACCAAATCTGAAATTGATATGGGGGGGCGGGGAACGCGCTGTGCAGCAAAGGATTCTCAGAAAAAATAGAAGCACTTAGGCATAGAGTCTTAGGGGTGAGCAGGGTGTGAGAGAAAATGTTTAATAACTAGTTTTCCAGGAGCGAGGGAGAAGGCTGATCTGGAGCACCTGACCATTTTCATGGTGTAAATCCTCCCACTGTGGCCGGTCTCCAGGTGCTTTACTGAACACAGAGCTGCACACAATCAGCTCTCAGGAACCAAACATACTGGCTCCACTGGGTTGCAGGAGAGCAGTGAGTACACCTCTTCGCTGGAGGGGATGCTAGCAATCTCTGGTGTGTGGTGGTCGGGTAAGTCATGCTCACTAGCTTCTTGTATTCAGACCGTGTGTCCATCCGGTCTGTTGTTGCAGGTCTGGGGCCTTCCCATCCCCATTCCTTCCTTCCTTTCTTCCACTCATTCATTAAAGTGGGCTCTACAGCCAACATGGGGCTTGAACTCACAACCCTGAGAACAAGAGTCACGTGCTCTACCGACTAAGCCAGCCAGGCACCCCACTAACCCCCATTCCAGACCAGCACAAAGACTTTTTGAAACACACTATATTCCTGAGTCTGAAAACCAACAGTTTGGACCTTATACGTCAACACCCCAGCCAAGAAAAAAAGAGAAGGCCCCACCCACCTACCTCATTGGGAAGGACTGTGGCTCCATCTCCATCCCGGGGTACACCGTCCTTCCCCACCTGGGGGATCACCGAGAGTCTGGCATCCTCACTGCTGCCTGACTTGGCTGCCTTCTTGTTCAGGATCCTGGCCATGCCCTCCGGCTGATGGTAGCTGGCTGGGGAGAGGGGCTCCGGTTTCTTGGTGCTCTCCTCCGCTGCGGCCGAGGTGGGGCTTGGTGCCCGGCCACACACGTTGCGGAAGAACTCCTGCACGATGCCGTACTTTGGAGGCTCGGGCTTGGCCCGGGCCTCGGACATGCCCAGTTTCCAGACAGACTCCGTGCTCCCTGAGTGCTCCACCACACTGAAGAGGCTGGACAGCCCGTCATTGATGTTCCTCAGTACAGGGCTGTCCCGCGTGGTGGTGGAGCGGGCCCAGGCGGAGCCATTCTGCTTGCCCTGGTGCAGGTTCCACAGGCTGCGGTCCTTGGCGCTGTCCAGCTTGGACACGGACCGCCTCTGGAGCTTTGGCGAGCCATACTTGGGTGAGCAGCACGGCCGCTCGATGCGCGAATGCACCTTGTCCAGGGAGGAGGAGATCTGCTTGCTGCGCACGGACACAAGTGACGAGCTGCGGGGTGACCAGCTCTTGCCGTGGAGGCTGCTGCGGGGTGGGTCTGTCTGCAGGCCCACGCTCACTGTGCGGATGGTCTGCGTGCCCACACTGGCCAGGCCCACCGTCTGGCTGGATGTGCTCTTCACTTTCCTCTCCAGCGAGCCCGAGCGCATGGCCTGGCGCACGCAGTTGGTGATCTCCTTCATGTCATCGCTCATGTTGCCAGACATCTCAAAGTCGTGCAGGGCCGCCGGGAAGCCGGGCCCTGCCGCGGAGGGGCTGCCCCCCGAGCCTGCATCCAAGCGCTGCCGTGAGAAGTTGCAGAGCCACCGGCTATAGGAGCTCTCAGCCAGCCCGTCGGCCTCGGCTGATTCTTTGGGCTTGGCGGTGGTGAAGAGGAAGCCAGGCTCGATGATGATCTTGCCCTCCCTGTCATGGACCACGGGGACGCCCAGGCGCCGGGCCACCGGGGGACTGTAGTACACGCGGATGCCCGTCTTGTCGGGAGCCGTGTAGCTTCGCTGCATCTGCCTCCCCGCCGGCTCCTGGCAGCCCAGAGCGCCCAGGCGGTTGCAGTCCCGCGGCGAGAGCCCTGGCTGTTCCTGGGTATCCTTCTCTGGGTCCACCGGCTGGGTGCCCACAAAGGCAAAGGCAGGGTTATTGGGCAGCTTCTTGCCCCGGGCAGCTTCACCAGCAAGGTAGGGGGAACAGTCAAGCAAACTTTCAAACTCAGACATGGACGAAACAGATTTGGTCCTGGGAGGAGCAGAGGAGGAAGAGCGGGGTTAGTGGAAGATAATGGAAAGAGAGCGGGCACTCTGGTCCTCTGTGCTGGTCCACGGCGGGACCACGACCGTCATGCTCACATCTTGTGGAAGACGCTGCTGGTGCCCTGCCCCACGTCACCTCCACACACACCCCTATACACCCAACAGCACCCTCTGAACACCTGCCATTCTCCACCAAAGGGCTTTTTTTGTGACTGCAAGAGCACACTTGGCCTCTACGTAGAGGAAGCTACAAATATCACAGAGTTTTGCCCCTACACACAGTCCCAAGCAATCAATGGGCGGGAGCTGGTGGCCCAGTACCCAGCCTCCTTGCTCCTTGGACAGGTGACTCGGCGCTCCAAGTCCACTCTGGCTCCCCAGAGTTCCTCAGTGAGACCGACTTCTGTTGTCCGCGGAAGGACAACATCCCCCTTTGTTGGCTGCCTTCCCTTCCTTGGGTTACTTCCAGTGTTTCCTAAAATCTCTTCCCAAATAAATCATCTGTACTCAAATCCTTGTCTCAGGATCTTTGAGACAAGTTCTCAGATCCTGTGTTTGCTTTTCGAGGAACCCAAATAAGACGGCACTGAATCATCTGTGGACTGATGACCTCCAGTGTCAGGTGTATATAAGTGCATCTCAGAGGTCAGACCATTGGGCCTTTCCAGAACTCTAGGAAACAGGTCCTATTGTCCCCACTAGAGTGACATGGGAAGTATCACCCAAAGTCACATTGCTAGAAATGGCAGAGCTGGAATTCAAACCCCTGACTCTGGAGCCCACCCTCCTACCCTGGGCCTGCCTGGCTTGACGTTCCTCTCATGGCCCCACTGGGGTTCTGTTACCCTCATTCTATTCAGGGTTTCCTAACAGTGGAGATATGGCCCTGATAACCTCAGGGTCTCCCTGGCTACGGCGCAGGGCCAGGCCCAGAAGAAGCTGCTCGGTAATCCCAGAAACAGAAGCCCAGTCTGATTCCCCTAACTCCAGACACAGGAAGGAACCCCAAGAGGAGCTGAAAAGTTTCTTTCCCAGCTAGGATGTATGGGGTCCCAGGTTTTCATGCTGAACCACAATCAAACAAACAAGAAAAATCAAGGGCTGGAATTCTAATTGTCTCAAGCTTCCTGGCTCCTAAGTAGCTTCAGTTCCATAGAAACCATACCCAGGCTTCCATCAGCTCTGCTGAGGTGCTGTGGGCACATGGGGCAAGGGAAAGAAGACACAACAAGGAGTGGGGCAGGGAGAGGGGCCTGAAGAATGGGACAGGGGAGGGGCTACAGGGCAGGGCAGGGCAGGGGGAGGTGATGCCAGCACCTTTTTAAGGCGGTTCCCCCAAGCTCAGCTTCAGAAACCCCCTCCTTGTCGAGGATCTTCTCGTTCCGCGTCTGTCAAGGAAGAGAGGCAGGAAGAGTGAGCTCTGGCCACCAGCGCACCAAGGGAAGGTGATGGGAGGTCAGTGTGGGAGCTGACCCTGGATCCCACGCCTGAGTCTTCTCTTGTAGAGCAAGAGTGAGGTCAGCACTGGTCTGGGATCCCTGATCAGTTTCTAGCTACAGTGTCTATCACTCCCTCCATAGGTATGTGATCCAGGCTTGGCCAATCAGAGCTCCAAGAGAGAACTCCGGGAAAGAGTCTTTTTAGAAGTTTTTCTGAGGGAGCCTGGGTGGCTCAGTCGGTTAAGCGTCTGACTTCGGCTCAGATCATGATCTCATGGTTTGTGGGTTCGAGCCCCGTGTCGGGCTCTGTGCTGACAGCTTAGAGCCTGGAGCCTGTCTTTGGATTCTGTGTCTCCCTCTCTCTCTGACCCTCCCCTGCTCACGCTGTCTCTCTCTCTTTCTCTCTCTCTCAAAAATAAATAAAACATTAAGGAAAAAAAAGAAGTTATTCTGAATGTGGTGGCAGCAACAAAGCACCCAGCAGCCACTGCTGAGCTGGCAGTGACAGCAGCAGCCTGAAGGTTCCTGCTCAGGGCTTGTTTCACCCTCGGTCTAGAGCGGGTCCCCTGGGACTTGCACAAGTTTTTCAGAACCTGCGTCACCAGCCCTATTGAGCCCCAATCCAATCCTCTCCTGCCTCGGTTCCCCACAAATCTCCTGACACAACACTTCCTCGGGCCGTCGTGAGCAAAAAGCCTGTATGCCCACTGCTCCCTGGCTCAGAATATTGCTATATGGACAATGCACCTGAGGCTTAAGCAAATTTCACCAGTGTGACCTAACTGGTCTCCACAAAGGGGGCTGGGCTACAGCACAGAATGTGATTCTCATTTTACCACTGAGGTAACTGGAGCCCAGGCAGGGAAGGCCAGAGTGACTTGCTCAAGATCACAGTTTCTTAGAGGCCTTGCTTTTCAGAAAGGCACAAGTGACCCCGAAGAGAGGGCAAAGGCCTGGCCAAGAACACAGAGAGACACTCAGCCTCTCCCCCAGACATGGAAGGATGGCACTGACAGGGGCCTCCTCACGAGTCCCCAGCCACCGGCTAGAACTATGGGGTAGAGATCCCAGGATCGAGGAGCCCAAAGTGCAAGGGTGTGACCTGTGAGACAGAGTTAGCAGCGTCCCTGTCACCTCTGCAACAAGTGAGGGACTCTGCAGTGTAGCCAGGAGCCAAGAGAACACGGATGGCCTGCCACCCCACTCACCTCTTTCCAGCTGTTGTCCTGCTTCTCCAGGTCTGAGTGCTTCAGGACCCAGGGGTCAGCAGCCTTCTGCAGCTGGGCGAGGGTAAAGAGGGCGGTCAGTGGCAGGCAAAGCTGGTGAGCAGGCCCTCGCTCTGTGCAGGCCACCCTGCAGGCTCTGCTTGGAGCCCGGAGGACCCAGTCATGGGCTAGGAGACACACCTTCCCAGAGCCACCAAAAGATGGATTTGGAAAATGGCCATGAGGGCAACCACTTGCAGGCATCCTTCGAGAGCCCATCATGTCTACACTGTAGCCGCTGTCACTGCTCGGCTAATTCATGCTGCAATTCTTGGACCAGCTAGGTCAGCTAAGCACCAGCTAGGTGACATCAGAGTGGGGGCTCCATACTGGGAATGCTAAGCAGCAGTTAGACAGAATGAGACCGACCTCTACACTCTGCTGTGAACAGCTCTTTATGAAAGTGGCAAACAAACATAAACATATGTTATGATTCCATCATTGATTCAAAAAAAAAGATCTTGTTCCTGGAATTGAGCCCCCCCACTGTCAGCATGAAGCCTCCTTGGGATTCTCTCTCTCTCTCTCTCTCTCTCTCTCTCTGTCTCTCTCCCACCCTCAAAATAAATAAATAGACATTTAAAATAAATAAATAAAGATTTTTTTTAAAAAGAGCTCCATATGTGGTGCCTGGTGGCTAAGTCGGTTACATGTCCAGCTCTTGATTTCAGCTCAGGTCATGATCTCGCGGTTCGTGAGTTTGAGCCCCACATCTGGCTCTACACTGATGGTGCAAAGCCTGTTTGAGATTCTCTCTCTCTCTCTCTCTCTCTCTGCCCCTCTCCTTCTCATATGCTGTCTCTCTCTCAAAATAAATAAAACTTAAAAAAAAAGAGAGCTCCATGAATACAAATTAAAGTAGCAAAAAAGGGAAGAAGTGGGTTGGAGTATGATTTTGCAATATTTGGGTCTTATAGAAAGATGAAGTCCTGGGGCGCCTAGGTGTTTCAGCTGGCTGAGTGTCAGACTTTGGCTCAGGTCATGATCTCATGGTTCATGGCTTTAAGCCCCACGTCGGGCTCTGTGCTGACAGCTCAGAGCCTGGAGCCTGCTTCGCATTCTCTGTCTCCCTCTCTCTCTGCCTCTCCCCTGCTCACACTCTGTCTCTCTCTCCAAAATAAATAAACATTAAAAAAAAGAAAAAAAAGATGAAGTCCTGATTTATGTAATTAAAATAAAAATTAAAACAAAGGAAAAAGTCAAAGAGTGGCATATAGCAGCTTGGTAGGTGGGAGCTGGGTGCATGATGTGAGCTGTACTGGGGCGTAATGGTCAATGACAGTTTTTCCCATCCCCTCTTTTGGTCAGAGGACTCTAACTTTCTCAAATTCTCAGGTTTCGGTAGGCTCTAGGGGTAGGCACATGACTTACAACTGGCCAATCAGCCTTATGGAAAAGGAAAACTCTCCTTCTATTGTCAGTGGTAAGCTGTAAAGATATGAGCACACAACTAACAATAACCATATTTGACGACACTTAGGGATAAAGCACAGAGGAATGCAAGCCTGAGAGACCGGCAGACGGACAGACCTAGCGCCTACTGCATTTTCTGAGCACCCGGATCCAGCTATAACTGAAGGAGATCCTAGCCCCGGACTTTTCCTACAGTGAATCCCCGCTGCGGCTGAAGCCAGCTTGGGCTGGGACAGGCCTCACCTGGCTCAGGCGGTTCTGCAGCTCCTTTACCTGCTGCTCCACCTGCTGCTTCTCACCCTGAAGCCGTTCCACCAGCTGCAGCTTCTCCTGGCTCCAGTTACGCTCGCTGATCTGCAGCTGCCTCGTCAGCTCCATGACAGCGCTGTAGGACTCAGCCAGCAGGTGCTGCTGCTCCTCCCTCTCCCTCTGCAGGGCGGCCTTCCAGTCGGGCCCTGCCCGCTCCCCAGCCCCCTTGCCAGCCTTCAGCTCCATCTGCAGCACAAGGAAGAGCAAACAGGGTGTCTGGCACTAGGAGGCCCTTCCTCTCTGCCCTGAAGCCCCCTCCCCTGCTGACCACCTACTCAGAACTAAGCCCTCTTCACAATCGAGGCTTGCCCGGAGCTCTTTCCAAGGCCAAGCTCTATGCTCAGGGCTTCCCAAGCACTGTCTCGGTATCCTCATGAAATCTCAACAAGACAACTGCCTTTTTTGATATTATAGAGAGGAGAGAGAGGTTCGAAGAGGGCCTAGGTCACAAAGCTACAAAACGGCAGAAGTTCCTAGTTATTGCTTCTCATATTTCATCAACTCTCACAACTGGTCTGGCTATGGTTAGCATGGGACATGCACCCAGGATCACAAAATGAACGTGTGCAGCCATCAGCCCAGAGTGATGGCTTTCATGGCAACAAGCCTTGGGGTGGCAGGAGGTGCATATGCAGCCTCAAGCATCAGTGTGCCCCAAGTACCCCAGGCTGTGGTCTCATATGTTAACCCCCAGAGGGGACGGTCCGCTTCCCAGTGGGCGGGGCACCTGGAACGGCTGGGTTGTGGAGGGACAGCAGGAAGAGTGAAATGTGCCCCGTCTGGGGTAGGAGCCGTGAGCTCTGCAGGGAGGGTTAGATGGAAAGAAGGGTGGCACTGGGAAGCCAGAAGTCTGTGAGCCTTGGGAAGAAGGTTGGGATCATGCTAATGAGAAAGCAGGAAGAACAGATGATTGGGGAGCAAAGGTCAGGTCTGCTGGGTGACCGTGGGAAAGAAATTTAACCCCTCTGTGCTTGTTTCATTACTTGTCCAGCAGAGATCATCAGTGTACACACCCCCAAGGGGCCCACGACACCAGGAAGGCAGCCTGCAGTAGAGAAAGGCCTGGGGAAGCTGGGACCTGAAGAGTCATGGCAGGTGGGGGTGATGGTGGTGGTGGTGACGACAATCTCTCTGAGTGGGAGGAAACCCACCCTCTCACTTTTCAGACCAGAGGAGGGCAGCAACCTGCCTCCAGGCACGCAGCAGACACCACAGCTCCAGGGCTCCTGGTTAAGGCTCTTTTGGTCACACTGGGTTGTGGGGACTCCCCAGTTTGTGAGGAGGAAGCAAAACAAAGCCAGGTAGCAAGGGACTAAGGAGATCCTTAAGAGGAGAGGAGGGAATGAATGAAGACAGCAGGGAGAGGCCTGGCCAGGTGTATGAAGGCCATCACCAGGTGCAGACAGGCACTTAAGCATCTGGCCTCACGTGTGAACCCATGATGCAACAGAGGTGCCTATGATGTCCCCTGTGTCGGTCCTTCATGTTCCTTCCTTAGCCCAGTGACTCCTCCCAGGCTCCAATGTTTCTGGTACCCTTGCTGTACGATTTCAGGTATATCTCTTGCCATCTATGGGGCACAGGAGGAGGTGAAGGGGTTCCTGCACTCCCAGATATGACAGCTGACAGGTGGGGGACTCACCTGGGCAGTATGGCTCTTCAACTCTGCCCGCTCTGTCTCCCAGGTGGCCTTGGCCTTGGCAAACTGTTGCTGAAGTTCAGTCAGACCACGGCGTTCATCCCGAAGCAGCCAGCACAGTTCCTTCAGCGTCACCTTCATGTCGGCCAGTGTCTTAATATACTCATTGGGCTGCAGATGGGGGCAAGGCCTGGGTCAGGAGCTTCAAAGGCATGGGAAAGGGAGCCTGGGCTGGAAGCACTCACCCAGAGTCCCGCCCAGGACTCTACCCGGTCTCGAGCAAACCCCATGACCTCCCGAGGTCCTCTCACCCATAAAATGGACATGACAAGCCCAGACAAGCCCCGCCATGGCCTGACATGTTCCCCAGACTCACATAAACAAAAAACCCTGAGGTTATAGCAATTATTATTCAGCCTGAATGTGAGGTGGGCCCTGGTTTCTTCGAGCTTCTGCAGAGTCTAGGCCCTGAGTCTCTCTCCTTGCCCAAGATCTGCTTCTCTAACCTATCACAGGCCAGATAGGAAATCTGAACTATGAAGCCTCCCTGACTGCCTGACTCGGTCTCAATCTTCTCTCCTTGGTCAATGACTTGTTTCCCACCTACCCAAGCTCTCTGTGTATGACCCTGGGAGCCTGACCCCATTGCTCTCTCTGCCCCATGGCTTGATTTGAGAGTTCCTGACTCCAGACCACAAAGCCTCTCTTCATATGACCCCCAGCTTGATGTCCTTACCCCCACTATGTACGTCCTGAGCCTCAGCCAATCCCAGAATACCGTGCCACACTGCTGCACATACAATTCTCTTGGTCCAAAAGGGCCTTTTTCCTACTGTCTATTATGCAAGCTCCCATTCTCCTTCAAAACCTACCACCGATTACCCCTTCTCTGTGATCCAGACAGAATTTACTGCTCTCTTACATGTGACCACACAGTCCATCATCTGTCACTGCCCTGGATGACTTTTGAACCCCATAGCACTAAGTATCTGGGGCCAGTAACCAGGCAATAACCCTCTGCCGCTTTAGTACCCCATGCAAAGGTCAAAGAAGGTGGCAGGAAGTGATCGCTAAATAGACCGAGGAACCATGGACAGGATAGCACTGGGAACAGGCTGGGAACGCACCGTGTTTTGGGTCCAGCTGTCCCCTGTACAGGTCTTGTTATCTGAATGCTGAGCATTTATTTCTTCTTCCTCCATTAGCAGGTACAGCTCCTTCATGCTATTTACCTACATCCAACAGAGGGTGGAAGGGTATCATGCTTGGGAGTCTTACCGTCGAGGGAAGGGATTCAGGCTAGTGGCCCAGATAGAAAGGGTATTACAGCCAGGCAGAAAGAAAGAACGGGGGGTTATGGTTCAGGATGAATCACTCTAGTTCGACACTGATTTCCCAAATTTTAACATTGGCTCTGTGCACCATCTAGGCCTAAGAGTACACAGCTGGAAAGGCAGGCCGCTGTGGCCTCCCCTACCACCTCTTCTGGCTTGAGGGCCATGAGGCATTCCTGAGAGCTACTCAGAATTAACCATGTTGCCAGCTGGGTCAAGGCAGGCCCTGTGGGTGCAATAAAAGGACCATGGGCACCCCCATAATTATAGATAAAGGCAACCAAAGGTTTGGGTGGACAGAGGGAGCCATCCTGGTTTGCTGAGGAGACCAGGGTACTTAGGTTCAGGATGGGAAGGAAGCAGAAGGAAGCCAGCTTCTGACTGGGGTGCTCATCTGTCATTCATTCACTTATTCATTGATTCAACAAATATTTCTCGAATACCTATCATGCGCCAGGCCCTTTGTTCAGAGGTGGGAATATATCAGTGAGCAAGACAGACAAAAATCCTTCCATTCCAGTAGCAGGGAATCAAACAAATAAATGAAATGTATGAAATGTCATTAAATATTTGGAATGTCACGTAGAGATGTGGCATGGAGGGAAAAAGCACGCCGAAGGATTTGGGCTGTGGGGCGTGTGGGTGGTCAAGGAGGGCCTTAGAGAGATGTGGAGGTTTGGGCAATGTCCTGAAGGAGGTAAGAGAATAAGCCATGGAAACACCTGCAGTTGGGAATTCCAGGGAAAGAGCACAGCAAATGCAAAGGCCCTGAGGTGCGAACACGTTTGTTTGAGGGAAGCAAGAGAGACAGGGAGGAAGTGAGAGAAGTACAGGGAGGAAGTGAGAGAGGTACAGGGAACAAGGCTGGTCGACCAAGCCAGGGACTTGTAGGGACTTTGGCCTCTGCTCTGGGTAAAATGGGAGCCAGGGGAGGACTGTGAGCTGAGCAGTGAGGCCGACCTGGCTTTCAGTTTCGTGAGATTACTGCAGATGCTAAGATACCTTACTGGGTAGCAACAGAACCCCGTATCACAAAACTCCAGGGGATGCCATCCACATGGAATGGATGCCACTTGAGTGCAAGATGCTCATACCCTTCTAAATGCAAGACGCCTGGTGGCAGAAGCAGGGAGACCAGGTAGGGGGCTACAGTGATAATCCAGGCAAGAAGTGATGGTGGCTCAGTTGGGAGGAGGAGGGCAGAGTGGCTGCATCAGACTCTAAATAAATAGATTCTGGATAGATTCACAATGTGCCATTTAAGCCATGTGCCTGGGTAAGTGCCCCAAGGGAGTAAGTGTAGACAACGGAGAGATGTGACCCAAGGGCCGAGCCTTGCAGACTCTGACATTAAGAAAGGTCAGGGAGAAAAGGAGGGGCCAGCCAAGGAGATGGAGAAGGAGCAACTGGTGAGTGAGGTGGAAGGAAACCCAAGAGAGTGTGATGTCCTAGAAACCAAATGAGGAAGGGTTTCTGGTGTCAGGAAAGGCACTGAGGCTTGGAAGTATGTGAGGGGGAGCAGGGCCTACCTGAATAAGCACCCTAATTCTGTCCCTGATCACTAGTATCTAAACATACAGACTTCGGTTGTCTGCATAAACAGGTGCACAGTTCTATCTCCCAAATCCTTGGGGCCGGGTATGCTTGGAATTCAGAATGAAAGGGGATTTAGAAAGAGAATGTGGTACCTATACTGCATACTGTACAACTGCCCCAGCGGGGTCTGGTGTACACTCTATGCTCAAGCACACTGACGTTTCCTGTACAAACATATGGATATTAACATGAAATTGGATAAATAAAGGTTTTACTGCCAAATGAATGTGAGGCTCATCTTTCCCCACTGATTTAGATACAATAAAACACAGCTCTCAGAGCTTCTGGATTTCAGAATTGAGGCAAGAAATCAATGATCTTCATCTGCAGTAGAATGGGAATAATAATTATCTCCATATCATAGCATATTTGTAAAGATGAAATACAATAATCCTCCTAAAGTACTTAACACAGTACCCAGAACACCGTATTCAATACCTGTGGGTTTTTATCATTCACATGTATAATTCTGCATGTGTGGACATATATATTCTTTGAGCATACGAATGTATATCAAGTGTATTATTTATATAGTTATATGTATTTATTTATACATATTTCTACACATGTGCTTCATATATTTATACATGTACATATATGTCTATTTTTACAATGTATGTAGTTTTGTTTATATCTTTTTAAAAATTTTTTAATGTTTATTTATTTTTGAGAGAGAAACAGCCAGAGACAGAGACAGAGTGTGAGTGGGGGAGGGGCAGAAAGAAGGAGACACAGAATTCAAAGCAGTCTCCAGGCTCCGCACTATCAGCATAGAGCCAGACGCAAGACTCAAACTCATGAGCCGCGAGATCATGACCTGAGCCAAAGTTGGATGCTTAACCGACTGAACCACCCAGGCTCTCCTAGTTGTGTTTATATCTTATCAATTATGTCGATTTCAGTAAATGTGTATATTTCTATTAATTATAGGTACATATATTATTTAATTTTCTATGCCTACCTTATTTTTTAAATTTTATTTCTCTTTTTATTTTTTAATGTTTATTTATTTATTTTGAGAGAGAGAGAGAGAGAGAGAGTGAGCGAGCATGTGCACACAAACCAGGGGAGCAGCAGAGAGAGAGAGAGAATTCCAAGCAGGCTTTGCACTATCAATACAGAGCCTGATGTCGGGGCTTAATCTCATGAACTGTGAGATCATAACCTGAGCCAAAATTAAAAGTCAGATACTTAACCTACTGAGCCACCCAGCTGCCCCACATTATTTTTTTTTTCTTAAGTTTCTGTTTCTCTTTGTTACTTTAGCACATGGAAATGGCTAGATTTTTACCAAATATGGGGGATTTGCCTGAGACTTAAATATATAGGCTATGTGGCCTCCAATTCACTTTGGAGGGTATGAGGGAGCATCCAACTCAGCAGCCAAAACTGGGCTTCAGGTAAAATCAATATGGTGGTTAAAAATAAGTCAATATGAGGGTGCCAGGGTGGCTCAGTTGGTTAAGCGTCCGACCACAGCTCAGGTCATGATCTTGGCAGTTCATGAGTTTGAGCCCTGTACCAGACTCTGTGCTGACAGCTCAGAGCCTAGAGCCTGCTTCCAATTCTGCATCTCCCTCACTCTCTGCTCCTCCCCCACTTAGGCTCTGTCTCTCTCTCTCAAAAATAAACATTTAAAAAAAAAAGTCTACATGGTGGTTCCTAAAAATATTAAATATAGAACTACCATATGAACCAGCAATCCCATTTCTGGGTACATATCCAAAGGAAATAAAATCTGTACTCTCACGTTCTTTGCAGCATTATTCACAATAGCCAAGATACAGAAATAACATAAGTGTTCACAAATGAATGGATAAAGAAAACATGTATGTGTGTATACACACACACACACACACACACACACACACAACAGAATATTATTCAGCCATAAAAGAGAGGAAAATTCTGCCATTTTTGACAACATGGATGGATCTAGGGGACATCATGCTAAGTGAAACAAGCCAGATACAGTAAGCTAAACACTGCAAGATCTCACTTAAATGTGGAATGGAAGAAAAGCCAAACTTATACAAGCAGTGAGCAGAATAGTAGTTGCCAAGGGCAGGGAAGCAGGTGGATGGGGAGATGTTGGTCAAAAGGTACAAAGTTTCAGGGGCACCTGGGTGGCTCGGTTGATTAAGCGTCTGACTTCAGCTCAGGTCATGATCTCACAGTTCGTGGGTTCAAGCCCTGCATCATCAGGCTCTGTGCTGACAGCTCAGAGCCTGGAGCCTGCTTCCGATTCTGTGTCTCCCTCGCTCTCTGCCCCTCCTCTGCTCACACCCTAACTCTCTGTCTCTCTCAAAAATAAACATTTTTTTAAAAAGGCACAAAGTTTCAGTTATGCGGGATGAATAAGTTCTGGAGATCTGTATACAGCATGGCAACTACGGTTAAGGAAACTGTATTGTATACTTGAAATCTGCTAAGAGAGTAGATTTAAGTATTCTCACCATAAAAAAAAAAAAGAAAAAAGGAAGGAAAGAAAGTGTACCTATGTAAAGTGATATGGGCGTGCTAGTTGGCTTCACTGAGATGATCATATCATGATGTATACACATATCAAAACATTAGGTTGTACACCTTATATATGCCCAACTTCTACGTGTCCATGCACTGTAATAAAGTGGAACAAAATGTGGTTTGTACATATATACAATGGAATATCATTCAGCCTTAAAAAGAAAGCACATTCTGCAATGTGTTACAACATGGATGAACCTCGAGCATGTTACCTTCAGTGAACTAAGCCAGCCACAAAAAGACAAAGACAGTATGATTCCTCTTACATGAGGTACTTAGTGGACAAAATCACAGGGGCAGAAAGTAGAAAGGTGGCTGCCAGGGACCAGGGGAGGGGGTTATAGGGAATTATTGTGTGATAGGTACAGATTTTCAGTTGTGCCAAATGAAAAGAGTTCTGGAACAGGAGGGAGCCTTTTGGAGCACTGAAAATGTGCTCTGCTGTGATCTGGGTAGGGGCTATACAGATGTACACAACCAAACTTCATCAGCTGTACACTTAAGATGTGTGCAATAGATACTATATTTGCGTATAATACAATAGTAATGAAACTAGATTATTAAATTTACCTAGATCCTGCTGCTTGCTAAAGACTGTGAGGTTTGTTGGGGTGCCTGGGTGGCTCAGTCAGTTGAGCATCTGACTCATGATTTTGACTCAGGTCATGATCTCACAGTTGTGGGACTGAGCCTTGCGTTGGGTTCTGTGCTAACAGTGTGTAGCCTGCTTGGGATTCTCTCTCTCTCTCTCTCTCTCTCTCTCTCTCTCTCTCTCTATTAACCCCTCCCCTGCTCATGTTCTCTCTCTCTCTCAAAATAAATAAACGTTAAAAAAAAATAAAGACTCTGAGGTTTGTTAAAAAGGGAAATGGACAAGTGTTAGAGAGGGGTTAAAGATCTACCAGCCCCCAAAGAGACTTTCTCCTGGCGAGGCAGGACCAAGTCTGTCTTCACCACGGTTATCCCCAGCACCTGCCATAGGGCCCAGTATAGAGCTGGTTCTCAACAAGCAGGTGCTGAACGAGTGAATGAATGCAGGGATGGAAGCCTGCAAGCTGATGGCTTGTAGATGAGCCTCAGGGCTGTGTCGGTGCCAGCTGGGTGTCCCTCTAGTCCTATCTTCCCCGGCCTACCCCCGCCCTAGTCCCAGTCCCAGGGGAACCAGCCATACCTCAAGGAAGTCGTCCCCCTCACTGGGCAAAATCTTGCCCTGCCGCCAACGCTTGAGGAACCACCTGAGCTTCATGAAGAGCAGCAGGAAGTTGTGCTTGAATTGCTGGGACTCCTGCACCAGCATGTTCTTCTCCTGGCTCCAGAATTTCTGCTCCAGCCTCCGCTGGAGGCTCAGACTCTGCAGCTCAAACTCCCGCCTCAGGAGCGCCCTCTGCTGGTCCTCCTTCAGCTGGGAGGGGAACGAGAGCATGAGCGCCCCGCAGCTGTCTTCCAGCCCTACCCCATCCTATTCCAGGCCTCAGATAAAGAGAGAGAGCAAACTTTGGGAGGTGTCTGTTGGAGATCCCTGCTAGGGGCTCCACCACTGTCAGCTCATTCTGTTAAGATAAACCCCTGAGAAGAGAAACTGATAAAAGCAGCAACAATCACTGTTACGGATCAGTGAGAAGCAAGATTTGAACCCGGCTCTGTCTCACTATAAAAACCATGACCTCACATAATGAGCACATAGTGGCTGCGAAAGTTTCACGGGAACTCTCGCATTTAATGAGGAACCCAGGCAGGTGAGCCATGATGGCAGGAAGCGGTGACCCACGTGGAACACAAAGGGCATGCCAGGAGTGAGAATATGCAATTCCCTAGGAAGGAACGCAAGGTCATGACTAAGGGAGGGCAGAGACCTGGATCAGAATTTCACCCTGGGGAAAGTGCTTCATCTCCCTGGGCATCAGTCTCCTCATCTATAAAATGGGGACACCTCAGAGCGGAAATCCTAAGGATTAAAGGACATAATTTGTGAAAAGAGCGCTGCATGGACCTGATATACAGTAAGGGCTTAATACATGCTTTCTATTAGCAAGACTATCTGCCTTAATTACTAGCCAGACCTACAGCCTTTCTGCTACAGGTTTTCAGCTCTGCTGGGGACAGTATTTCATAGTTGGGAAACTGAGGCCCACACAGGAGACAGGATTGGTCTGAGGCACACAGGCCATCAATGACAAGCCCAGGATTCCAGCCCAGTATGGCACAAAGAAGTGCAGCGAGGGCCAGAGACTCAGGTTTCCCCAGGACCCTTGTCTTCCGAAGACCCATGGAGCCCTTAAGGTTTCTGCCTTCAATTCAGGGAAGAGAAGGAGGAGTTGGTGCAGGGGGCCAGGGGCACTGGGCACCACTCACCTGGACCATTTTCTGGTTGAAGTTGTCAGCCTCCTCCTTCCGTAGCTGCCGCTCCTGGGAGAGCTGCTCTTGCAGGCCCCGGAGGCTGTCATGGGCCTCAGCCAGCACCAGCTGCAGCTCCTTGATCTGGTGTAGGGATGAGGAACACAGACAGAGGGAGAAAGCAGGAGGGGGATAGAAGCCGTGGTCAGAGAACGAGAGTTAAGCAGGACCCAAGCTGTCCTTTGAGCACAAATCAGGCACCAAATCAGGCACAAGAGCTGTCCCTACTTCAGGGGATTGCATGAAGATCAAACAAAACAGTGCACATCAAATCTAGCTATTATTATAATTTCACCTTGATAATTTCTCTCTTCAAAATGCAGTTGAGGAAAATAACATACAGAGAAAGCTAAGTCTGATTCACAAAGATGTTCACTGTCTCATTGTTTATAATTGCAAAAATTTAATAACAACTCGGATAAAGGGATTAACATGTGTGGTTAATAGGTCCATACATATGTAAAAGTCCAATCAACTGTACACATAAGGATAGTGTCCTTTATTGTAGGTACACTGGTATGTTATACTTCAATAAAAAGTAAAAAAGATAGATCTATACCTCCAAAGAAAAACAGGGAGGACATGGACACACACTCAATGTGAACAGTGGTTAACTGACAATCTTGGGATCCTGACTTCTTTAAATCTTTCTGCATGCTGCTTACGGATTTTGCTGTAGTTATTCATTGCTTATGGTGACTATGAAATAAAATCTTAGGAAAAAGAAGTAAAACTCTATATTTTGAGGGGAAAATGTGTTTATAAGTATTTGTAGCTAATCAGGCAAAATTAATCTATTCTGTTAGAAGTCAGGATGGGGACTAGATAGGGACAGAAGGGAGGCTTCAGGGACAAGTCATGTTCTGCTTATTAATCTGCTTGCTGAAGACATAGAAGTGTTCAGTTTGTGAAAGTTATTTGAGCTGTCCACTTACAATACACGTACTTTTCTGTATGTATGTTATACTTCAATTTAAATTAAAAAATTTTTTAATGTTTATTTTTTAAAGAGAGAGAAAGAGTGAGAGAGGGAGAGAGAGAGCAAGTGGGGAGGGGCATAAAGAGGGAGACACAGACTCTGAAGCAGGCTCCAGGCTATGAACTGTCAGCACTGAGCCCAACGCAGGGCTCGAACCCACAAACCATGAGATCATGACCTGAACCGAAGTTGGATCCTTAACCGATTGAGCCACCCAGGTGCCCCTAAAGAATTTTTAAGTATTTCTCTTAACAGAGGGAAATGTTATGCTGTCATGTTAAGCAGGGGGGGGAAAAAGTAATGTCATCTGTCACTCCTACGTAAAACCTTCCCAGGCATGGCAAGATGTCCCTCTGTAAATAAAAACATTTATTATCTGGCCAATAACATGAACATTTGGCAATGGAAGGCACTCTGATTCAAGGTATACCTTGTATGCCTATTTGATCTTAAAGATCCTTGCAGGGCTGGATACTATTGTATCCAGTATTGTATCCAATATCATAACTGCTCAGTAAAGAGTGGTTGAATGAAACAATAATCGAATGCATGGAGGTGAGTCAGCTTATCTCCTTTTCTCAGAAAATGACAACTTGGTATCTCATGTTTTGTTTTTTCCCTTTTTGCCATGGCTGCTAGGAAGCTCAGACCACTTAGAGTGCTTGATCCATCAGCTTCAAGGGAGCTTCTCCCCCTGGGCAGTTGCAGACTAGCCTTCCTGGGACTATAAAATTGCCTTCCCAAGAATGTTCAGAAGAAAAGGGTTCTTAGGTTGAGGAACACACAGGGCTCTCCATGGCTCAGGAGTCTCAAGGAGGCTCTATACCATCCACAGAAGACTTTTCTTGCTTCAGGTTCATTATGAAGTGCTGGGAAAGACTCAGGAGGCTGGAGAGGGGCTCAGAACCACCAGGAATTCCTCAAGGACCAGGGAATTCTAGAAATTCTGCAGCCACCACCCACTCTAATCCTCGCATGTTACAAAGGGGAAGATAACAGCCAGAGAATGGGAACATGCCCAAGGCCACAAAGCCACAGTGGTGGGTCCCGTGAGGCCCTGAGATGTGTCATCATCCTCATCCTCACCCAACAGGGACCAGATTTAAGGCTTTTCATGTATTTAATCTTTTCAACAGCCCTATGAGGGATCACCTTTATTTTGAAGATAAGAAAACCAAGGATCAGAGAGGTAAAGTGAGTGGTCTACAATCTCACAGCCAGTGTATAGCAGATCCACAATTTAAACTCAGTCAGCCTGACTGTAAAGATTGCTGCCTTCCTGCTAAAGAAATGAGTGGTTTCACTAACTGACACAAATTATTAAATTCCCAGTGAAATTTAGTATAGGAAAACAAAATCAATTTCTTCAAAGGGGTTTATAAGCTTTCTTTCGTTGGGCCAAGAGAATGGCCCAAACTTCCTCGTCTCCCTTTTAGCACCTGCTGCCCAGAAGCTTAGAACCAAATGGAATACTCAAAATCCACATCATCACCAGCTAAGCTTCTCCATGGACTGCGCAGCTTTGGGGAGGCCCCGGCCACTCTCCTCCTGCCCTCCCCCTTGCTCGATCAGGCCTAGGCCCACCTCAGAGGCGTAGGATTCATTGTCTTCAGTTCGATAAGGCCTGAAGCTCCGGCTGGGGTCGGGCTTGGAGTCCAAGTCACCACTGCGGAAGGGCTCTCGTATCCTGGGCTCCCACTCTGGCAGGTCCCTGAAGTCAGGCGGCTGCACCCAGAGGCACAGGCAGAAGAGACCAGAGGTAACAATGGGGAGGGGCCCAAGGGGTGCCAGAAGCAGCCCCAACCCCAGGCCCCTGGGCTCTAATAAGAGACTCTGACCACCCACCTGAGGGCTGGGGCCCCAGTGGATTCAGCTCCGGAGCCCAGACCCAGCCCTGCAACTACTCAGTGAGTCTCTGTCGGAAGGATGAATGAGTAGCTAAGTGGTGAGTGCACTGATCCTGTGAATATCTGTCTTGTACACAAACTTTCTTTTTTTTAATAATTTTTTAATGTTTGTTTATTTTTCAGAGAGAGAAACAGAATGTGAGCAAGGGAAGGGCAGAGAGAGAGGGAGACACAGAAGCCGAAGCAGGCTCCAGCCTCTGAGCTGTCAGCACAGAGCCCGATGTAGGGGTTCGAACTCACAAACCGTGAGATCATGACCTGAGCTGAAGTTGGATGCTTAACTGACTAAGCCCCCCAGGAACCCCTCTTGTGCACACACTTTCTGAGCCAGCCCCAACTGTCCTACCACATGTGTGGCCCTAGCTCATTCCTACCTCAAGAATAATCAAGAGGGAGACCTGACAAGGGGGGAGACTACTTGCTTTAAAAAGCCAGATCAAGGGATGCCTGGGTGGCTCAGCCAGTTAAGCATCCGACTTCAGCTCAGGTCATGATCTTGCAGTTTGTGAGTTGGAGACCCACGTCAAACACTGTGCTGACAGCTCAGAGCCTGCAGCCTGCTTTGGATTCTGTGTCTCCCTCTCTCTCTGCCCCTCCCCTGCTCGTGCTCTGTCTCTCTCCCTCTCAAAAATAAATAAACATTAAAAAAAAAAAAGCTGATCAAGCCACATCAACAGGGCACAGATTAAAGAAATTATGGCAGAACTACACTGTGTAGTTGTCAAAAAGAAAACAGCTAAATCTTTGTACAGACATGGAAAGACCCCTTCCATTGCTCTCAGGATGTAGATGCTCCCTGCACCCCAACCTCTCTTCTTCTCTTTGTCCTCGGGCACACCCTGCTCCTCCTGGCTATGATGCCTTCACACAGGCTGTTCCCTCTGCTTAGAACACTCTTTCCCAGTAATCTACCCTTCTGATCTCGGCTCGGATTGGAGGTCTTCCCTGCCCCAGAGTCTAGGTCACATTCACTGGGAGGATATTTTGATTAAATCTTTCTTCCCCACTAGACAACAGAAGCTGGTGGGCAGGAATCATGTCTGTTTTTGGTTACAAGGGCACCTCCAGCTCTGATCATTGATCACAAAAAGTACACGAACAATAAATACGGCACCGTTAAGTACATGGACCACTAGATACGTTACGTAAGAAAAATAATTGTGTGGTCACAGTAGGTATCACATAAAACAATACGGGTGAAAAATAAATGTAGGAGAGAATGCACAGAGAAAAATTTAAAAGGGCATGCCTTGATGATGAAATGGTCTAGGTCTGCACCACTTGACATGCATAGCTACTGAGCATTTGACATGGGGCTACTGAGACCGAAGAAATGAATTTTCAACTACATGAAATTTTTATTAATTTAAATTTAAGGAGCCACATGTGGCTAGTGGCCTCTGTCCTCAGCACTGGGACAGCACTGCTCCAGACTATTAACAGTGGTACCTGTAGGCAGTAAGAAGCAGCAAGGAGGTTTTCTCATTTCTACCAGGCACTTCTAAAACTCCTTGAATGCTTATGGATTACTTTTGCAATGACACTTTTTTTTAACTAAAAAAAAATTTTTTTTGGAGACAAACGCATTTGCTATTTTGATTTTTCTAAGTAGCCTTTTATCCACATTAAGGCTAGAAGTTCATTACTTTTAGAAAGCCACATTTCTTATCTTTGCATAAGACCTGATGGGAGATTTTATGTCTTCTTTTTTGTTTGTTTTTTTAATAATACATGTTTTAAAATCAAAATTGCAAAAGAAACAAAACAAGAACAAAGGGCAACCTGGTAAAAAAAAAAAAAAAAAAAGGAGGGGGGAGCCTCAAAAGCAACCCCTATATCTATCCGTGGTAAATGACTAAGTGAATTGGGGCATATTCACTCAATGAGATCCTGTCCAGTAATGAGAATGAACAAATTATGACTACATGAGACAAGAAACAAAACAGTGAGTGAAAGAAGCCAGGCATAAAGGAGTATGTGTTATATGATTCAGTTTATATAAAGTGCAAAGACAGACAAAGTGAATCAGGAGAGGGGTCACCCTTGGGAACGGGGATAGTGGATGGAAGGGGACATGACGAGGGGCTTCTGGGATGCTGGTCATGTTCTAGTTCTTGTTCTGGGTGATGATTACTCAAGTGTGTTCATTTTGGGGAAATTCATTAAGCTGTACGCTCGTGCCTTCTGTGCCTCTCTGTCCTACATGTGATTCGATAGGAAGTTTATAACAAAAAAAGTAACAGGGCCTGTGAGTGGGACATCTTACCTGGAAGTCTGAACCAAGGTCTTTGGCCAAAAGAATCTCCTTGGAGGGCCCCTGGGAGCCCAGGGCAGGCAGCGACGAGAAGGGCTCCGGCTGCTCCTTGGCAGAACTCCCGAGGACAGTGTCCGCCTTCCGGGTGAAGGCATTGAGCTCCTGCTGGAGCATGGTCAGCCGCACCAGGATGGCATGGATGAGCTTGGTGTCCCTGGGACCCTCGCTGTTGTCAGGGGCCTCATGCAGCCGAAAGTCAGCGCACTCGTTGTCCAGATACAGGCGGAGGCCAGCCGAGAAGCCATTGGCATCGGCCACCAGGACATCGATGGCCTTGCTGACCAGGGCAGCCTGCTCCCTCAGCCCTGGCAGCGCCTCAGCTTCCCTGGCTCTGCAGAGCCGGGCAGCGTGGGGCCCGTGGGCCTCGCCAAGAGCAGCGGGCACACACTGGGCAGAGTCCCCGGCCTCGGCGTCCGTCTCCAGCATCGGCCGCGTGCTCTGGCAGGAGGCAAGGTCACAGCGCTGGAGGTTGGAGAGCAGCACCCGGTTCTCGTACTGTAGTTTCTTAACCTTGCCGCTGAGCTCACCGATCTGCAGTTTGGCAGCTGCCAGCTCCTCCTGCGAGGGCTCACTGAGCACCGAGCAGCTGTCCTCCGACAGCGTCACATCCAGCTCGTGCTCTGAGCGGTACTTGGCCAGCTCGGCCAGCAGCAGCTTGTTCTGGTCCTCCAGCTCAGCGGAGGAGCGCCGGAGCAGCTCCGCCTCCTCCTCCACAAACTGCAGGTGTCGCCGCAGCTCGGCCAGGCTTTCCCCGCACTCGCTGCCGCCCAGCGCCGAGAAGGCCAGGCGGGCTTCCGAGCCTCCGCAGCCGCCGCCGTGGTCCTTCATGTCGTCCATCTCCGCCCGCAGGCCTCGGTTTTCCACCTCCAGCTCCACGATGCGGCGGCTCAGCAGGTTGGCTTCCTCCTCCACCAGCTTCAGGTGCACCTTGAGCTCGGTCTCCCGAGAGTGGGGCGCGTCGGCCAGCTCCTCGGCAGACAGGGCACTGTCCAGATCGCCGTAGAGCGAGCGGTATTTGAGCAGCTCCTCTTTCATGCTGTCGTTCTCCTTGGCTAGCTTGGTGAGCTTCTTGCACATGAGGGCTGACTCCTCCTTTGCAAAGTGCAGTTGACACTTCAGGTCCGCGCTGTCCTCCTGGGGCCCGATGGGCGCGGGGACAGACATGACCCAGGAAGGTTAGTGGGGCGAGGCTCAGTACCAGCCACAGCATTCTGGGGAGCACCAACTATGTGCCGGGGGAGACGCAGCAATGAATCAGACAAGGACCTGACTCTCAAGGAGCAGGGGTCCAGAGGGGAAGTAGAGAAGGAGACCTTGACATTGCAGCAAAGATGGAGCACCACAGAGCCTGGAGAGTCTAGGAGGGCTTCCTGTAGCAGGTGACATCCTGCCAGGCAATGGTTGCTACTACTACTACTACCATTACTACTATAGTTTCCTCATCTGTAAAATGAGGCAATAATACTCCCTTCCACACAGAGGCATGGAGAGGATTAAATGAGATAATGTATGAAAAGTGCCTGGCACCCTGACAATCCAGGACAACTAGAGGCTAACTGTATTCTATGTCTGACCTGTGCTACACACAGCACTTTATCTATCTGCCCGTGTGAGAACCATGGGCTCGGGGCATGGTTTTGGGAAGTGAAGCGGGCATCTAAGCTAAGAAAATTAAAAAGAGGAGGGCAGGGTAGAGGCTGGGGAAGGGTGGGCACCTCTAGGGACTCCCCAGGCCACCTTCAGATTAAAACCTGCCTGTGGGGGCTGCACTGGTGGCTGTGGGAGCTGCCGGGAAATACCTGCACCGAAGGCTTCTTGTCTGTCTTCCCCAGGGAGCGAGTTCCTCTTTTCTTCAAGGAATGCTAGAAAGAAATTGAAGGAAAAAAAAAAAGAAAAACCTGAAAGCTCATGTGTTCGATGTGCATCAAAGAGTAGCCAAGGTGCCTAGGGTTCCACTGTGGGCCCCCCTCCCTGCCCAGCCCAGCCCAGCCATGTCCAGGCCTTCACCAGTACCAACCACCAAGCCAGAGGGGCCCTCAAGACCACCCATTGGGCCTGAAGTGCATGAGGAGATGACTCTGATCACACCTGCACAATTCCTCCCCTTTCTCTCACCCCTCCATTATGATCCAGTTGGCCTGGGCCAAGACCCAGAAATCCGGGTTTCTGTTCTTTGTCACACATTCATTCACCAAAGATTTCCTGAGTACCTATTATGTGCCAGGTGCAGCCAGGCATGGAGTACACAGCAGTGACCAAGCCAGACTGGATACTTGGGGAGGCTGCTGCGTAGCTCCACTCAGATCCCACCCCCTCAGAACTGGGGCACTTGTTCCCCCAACTAAGACCTCGAAGCTTAGTCTCCTCCTCCCAGTGATGCCACTGGTTGAGGGCAGCCATCTCCTCCAAGGTCATGTGTCCTCCCTGGAGGGAGCACACTTGCAATGACTGGTCCACGGCCCCCTGCCTCGACTCAGAACAACTCTAAATAGCCATGGAGCTCCAGAGCTCCCCCGTGGGATTGGCCGAGGCCATTGGTGTGAATGCTCTGAAACTCCTTGGTGGTGTTATCCCCAAGGGGACGCTTCCAACAAGCACGCAAATCTCCACTTCAGGGGCAATCCTGTCCTCATGGACTTTAATTCAGAGCGCATACTAACAGACAAAATGCATATAGGTAAAACATCACAATTACCCGGGAGGCCCAGCAGTCCCTTGGTGAGGGACTGCTCAATTTTTACAATTAAATTGTAAGTTTTCATGTAAAATTACACTGTAACAATCATAATTCAAAAATCCAGAACTGGTAAGATGAAAAGAAATTAATATTTCTTTCTTTTCTTTTCTTTTTCTTTATTTAGAAATTGATTCCTTTAATTAGATAAGCAAATTCTATACGGAAAAAAAACACCCGGGGCACCTGGGTGGCTCAGTCACCCAGGGTTAAGTGTCTGACTCTTGATCTCAGCTCAGGTCATGATCTCACAGCTCAGGAGATCAAGCCCCACATCAGGCTCTGTGCTGATAGCACCCAAACCTGTTTAGGATTCTCTCTTCCTCTCTTTGCCCACCACCCCCCCGTACCCCCCCCATCTGGCTCTCTGTCTCTCAGAAAGAAATAAACTAGGGGCACCTGTGTGGCTCAGTTGGGAGACTTCAGCTCAGGTCATGATCCTGCAGTTCAGGAGTTTGAGCCCTGCATAGGGGTCCAGGCTGACAGTGCAAAGTCTGCTTGGGATTTTCTCTCTCTCTCTCAATAAATAATAAATAAACTTTAAAAAAAGAATAAATAAATAAACTTAAAAAAAAAAAAGAAAAGGGGAACCTGGGTGGTTCAGTCGGTTAAGCATCCGACTCTCAATTTCTGCTCAGGTCATTATCTCACAGTTTATGAGACAGGGCCCTGGGTCAGGCTTTATGCAGACAGTGTAGGAGACTGCTTGGGATTCTCTCTCTCTGCCCTCCCCCTGTTCACACATTCTCTCTCTCAAAATAAATAAACTAAAATAAATAAATAAATAAAGTTTCTCTTTAAACAATTAAGAGAAGGGGCAGCTGAGTGGCTCAGTCAGTTGAGCATCTGACTTTGGCTCAGGTCATGATCTCACAGTTCATGGGTTTGAGCCCCATGTCGGACTCTGCTGACAGCTTGGAGCCTGGAGCCCATTTCAGATTCTGTGTCTCCCTCTCTCTCTGCCCCTCCCCGGCTCACGCTCTGTCTCTGTCTCTGTCTCTCTTAAAAATAAACATTAAAATAAATAAATAAAAAATAATAAATTAAGAAAGAAAGACCCTAAGAAAGTAAAAGTATAAATGACTAACTGGGAAAAAATTTTTGCACTTTATTGCACTACAAAGGGTAAATATCCTAAATACATAAGGAGTTTCACAAAATAGAAAACAAAAAGGCCAACAAACCTATATTAAAATGTGCTAGAGACGTGAAAAACTGTTTACAAGGAAAGAACGGTAAATGACTTGTAACCATAGGAAGATGCTCAACCCTATTCAAGACAGAGAAATGCAAATTACAATTATGGGGAGGGGGGAGTACCTACATGAGATACCATTTCTCACCTATCAGATTGGCAAAAATCCAAACATCTGACAACACATTCTATTGGTGAAGCTATGGAGAAGCAGGAAAACTCCTTTATCACTGGGAAGAATGCAAAATGGCACAAGCCCTACGGAGGGGAATTTGAGAAAATTTACCATAATTTTTACTAAAGTTTCTTGATGTTTAAAAAAGTGACTCAGTTAGATGCAGGGTCTATTGAACACTCCACTTCTTCCCATGAGAGGGATGATTTATATTAGTAGTGTATAAAACCACACTTAGGTTGCCTCTGACTTTTCAAGTTCAACAGGTATTTTTTGAGAATAAACAAGTGTTAAACAAACAGGTGTTTGCTTTTATTTTTTTAATGTTTATTTATTTTTAAGAGAGAGAGAGAGAGTAAGCAGGGGAAGAGCAGAGAAAGAGGGAGACACAGAATCTGAAGCAGGCTCCAGGCTCTGAGCTGTCAGCACAAAGCCCAACCAGAGCTTGAACTCAAGAATTGCAAGATCGTGACCTGAGTAGGACACTTGATCAACTGAGCCACCCAGGGGCCCCACTCCCAGGTGTTTGAATACATGCCCCCCCATGCTCCCACCTCTCATACCCATCCCTGAGGGTGAGAACCACTGACCTAATCCAAGCCCCCATCTCACTGATGGTGAGAGAGAGGCCCCACAGCAAATCCATAGCTGACCTGGGACCAATTCTTGACAGAGCTCTTGATCTAGTTTCAGACTTGGAAGGAGAAAATGTGCCTTCTTGATGAGGGCCACAGTGGAGGTAGCACAGTGGTTCTCAACCTGGGTGTACATCAGAATTACCTGGGGGAAGTTAAAAAAAATACCGATGCCCAAGGTCCCAGAGGTTCTGATATACTCAGTCCAGGGTAGGCCCCAGGCATGAGTATTTTTAAATAGCTTCCTAGGTGATTCAATCGCACAGCTCAGGAGAAAACCAGAGAGCTGGGAAAATGAACTCCAGCTGGGGTCTTAAGTATATCTTGGAGCCCAATCAAATCCTAAAGGCACCTTTTGAAATGCAAATGAGGCAGGAAGGCAGAGGCTGGTATTTCAGACTCAGGGTGCCAAGAGAAAAGAGCCAACATTTGAGAAGGGCTGATCTGGGCTCTTTGAAAAGGGAGGACAAGGTAGGAAATGGGATGATGCCACAAAACAGTCCCCCAACAAAGAGCCCCTCCCACAAATGGCGCCAGGAAGGGGGTGCTCAGAAGGACACCCAGGCAAGGAGTGAGTGGTGAGGTGGGGGCTTTGGGGAAAGATGGTCAGGCTTGCAGATCCGGGGCTGCTTATCACAAGCTGAGTGGGAGGGGCGGTGGCCTTAGCTGGAAGCTGATCTGTGGCGACCCCACAACACAAAGTTTGTGATCCTGGGCAAACCCCTTCCTCTCCCTATAAAATTGAGCCTCTTCAGGTAACCACAGCTTCTTCAAGCACTGCAGACTCCCTGGAGAGAGGAAGTGGGGTGACAGGAGGGGGAGGGGGGACAATGCACTGGGAGGTCCCAGCCACCACGTATGAAGGAATGAGATCATATAAAGCCTAAAGCCATTAAAAAGGACAGAGGGGAGTGAGATTTCCTGACAATGTGGCAGTCTCTGAAACATCTTGGTAAGAAAAAGAAGGAACTCGCGAACAAAACCCACAACCCAATGTCCACCAACTGCTACATGGATAAACAAAATGTGGCATATCCACACGAGGGAATATCACTCAGCCACTGGAAAAAAAAACAAAGTGCTGATATTTGCTACAACACGCATGTGTCTTGAGAACATCATGCTAAAGTGAAAAGCCAGTCACAAAAGACCACACAACGTATGATACTATTTACATAAAATGTCTGTAATAGGCAAATCCACAAGTAGATTAGTGGTTGCCAGGAGCTAGGAGAGGCAGGAGTGACTGTTGATGGGCTTGGGGTTTCTTGTTGGGGCGATGAAAATGTCCTGGAATGAGAAAGTGGTAAAGGTTTTACAACTCTGAATATCCTTAAAAACCACCGAACTGTATACTTTAAAAAGATAAACTTTATTGTATGTGAATTATATCTCAATAAAGCTGTTATTAAAAAAACAAAAAACCTAGAGCATGTTACCAATGTTATAAAAGTAAGGTGTATATTTGTGTGCGTGTGTCTGCGCACATACGCGCGCACACATATTTGCGCACAGAGTGGAAAAAGGTCTGCAGAATATATACCAGGCTATTTACCATGAGAATACAGTCAACTTACACTTGGCCCTCTTCTTCTTCCCTCACATTTTTTAGGGGGCAGGGGACACAGTCTTCCAGCTTTTTTCTTTAAAAAGTTTTGTTTCATTAGAAAATGTTTTTAGGGGCGCCCAGGTGGCTCAGTTGGTTAATCCGCCAACTTCGGCTCAGGTCATAATCTCACGGTTCATGGGTTCGAGCCCCGCACTGGGCTCTGTGCCGACAGCTCAGAGCCTGGAGCCTGTTTCAGATTCTGTGTCTCCCTCTCTCTCTGCCCCTCCCCCACTCATGCTCTGTTTCTCTCTGTCTCAATAATAAATAAAAACATTTAAAATTTTTTTAAAAAAAGAAAAATTTTAAAAATAAAATTTTAATCTACAAAAATACATTCTCACTGTTAATCTATACAATGCTGACAAATCAGAAGCCCCCCTAGGCATTCTCCTCCCCAGCCTGAGGGGGACCACAGCTGACAGCCAGCTGGAGCTCCTTCGAGAACTCTGGCTCTGTGTTTAAAATACTGAAATAGATGGTGCTCTTTTAGACTTTCTTTCCTTCCTATGTTTACTTGACTCTGTGATCTTTGATTTTTATAATAAGCACCTTAGGCAGAAGAAAACCCAAAACATCCAGCATTTTAAAAAAGTCTGTGTTCCTGCTACATGATTCTGCATGTTACAGAAACAATGTAGGAAATATAATCCCATCTTGACTTTCTAAAAATACAGAGAGAAACACATATTGTATGAGCAGAGAGAAAGGTCTAAAAAGATACAAACCAACCTGCTAACCATGCGTTAGGCTAGGTCGGGAGTAGAACTGAGGGAAGTAGTTAAGAGAGGAGGCCTCCTTCTTCGATTTTAGGTAGCGTTTTGATGATTTCTATTATTTTGTGGATAACACATTCACACAGTCCAAACTTCGAAAATCTCAAAAATGGGGGCGGGGCACAAAATGGGTGAAGGGGCATGAGAGACATGGGCTTCCAGTTATGAATGTATAGGTCATGAGGATAAAAGCACCAGCATAGGGAATATTGTCAATGGTATTGTAACAGGATTGCATGGTAACAGATGGTGGCTACACTTGTGGTGAGCACCGCGTAACTACAGACTTGTTGAATCACTACGTTGTACATCTGAAACCAATATAAACCTTGTGTGTCAACGATACTTCAAAAAAAAAATCACAAAAAGGAATACAGTGAACCCTAATCAGCAGTTTTCCTGCCCAAGATAACCAATACAACCAGAGTCTGATATACCCATCCTTAGAGGGATGCTAGGCATTCATTTATGGGCTTTTGTAATGATATTTTTGCTTCACTGAGCTTATGTTGGGAGGGGGGATTGCATATATATGCATATATACATTTCAATATGAGTGTGCATATAAATAGAAAAAATGTATTGGAAGTATATGCCCCTCCCACCCAAATAATAATTTGGTAATTACTCAGAGTAATTCCCTCTGAATATTGGATTTCAGGTGAATTTTTTCTTATTATGACTTATTTGTATTTTCTAGTCTTTCTCTAGTAAGCATACATAACCTGTCGGGTAGATGGGGAAAATCACATTAAGATATTTTTAATATACTTTCCCAAGAAAAGTCACTGGGCCCCTTTCCAACAGGCAGAGAATAAGCTCTGAGAGGCATGAACCTCACCAGAAAGAGAGGGCAGTGGGCAGTGAAAAAGGGGGCAAAGCAGCAAACCCCTTCAGGACCAGAGTGATTCCAGCCTTTTCTGGTTGGAACGGACCCCCCCACCTCATCTAAGCCATTTGGGCTCCCACACTACTCTTCGGCTCTGGAGGGAAAACAAGGCAGGCTCACAGAGCCCAAAGACCTCCTCCCCTCTGCAGAGCAGCAGCTGGCCAGGCGGCCAGGGGGGCTGCGGCGTCCCTCAAGGGAGCCAGGGCCTGTCAGAGCCCCTTTGTGGGGCCCCCAGGAGCAGATGCTCTGGCCCCAGGCCTCAGGAGAGTGGGAAGGAAGGGGCAAGGCAGGACAGTCCCAGGCACCAACAGGAATGTCGGTTGCTAAGTGATGGACCCCGAGGGCACATTCTTTGGCCACAGGCACACATCAGGGGCTTCCCCACCTACCAGCAACTCACAAGGCCACCTTTGAGCAGCCAGGGTGGCACCTCTCAACATCCTTAGTTTAATGGCTCCTGGTAGGAGCATGAGCTACGTCCTCCTCCCTTGTCCTCCTCCAAAAGACTAGTAGATTGTGTCCCTGTGCCTCCAGCCTGCACAGAGGCTGCCTGAGCACAGCTCAGAGGGGCCCCCTGCTCTCTTAACACCTTCCCTGCTTCCGTGCTGCCAGGAAACAAAGACCCAACCTTCAGGGAATAACATGAACCTTCTGCCAAAACAGCTGGGCAGATTTTCACCAAATATGGAGGGGATGTTTGGAAGGGTCTCACTGAAAACACAGACTGTGCTGTGTGTGCAAAATTTACTCTAGAGGGGACCTGGGGTGGGGGTGCATTCAAAGACTGAGGCATTCTTCCCCCAGAGCAGCTGAATCGGCTAGACAGAGGCCCAGTGGCTGCTGGCTAGGGACGGCCATCTGGGGGGAGGAAGCAAAGACTGGTTTAGACATAAAACCCAAATCAGAAGTCACTGGGACACCCACTGCCAAGTGCAGGCGTTGATTTGCAATGTAACTGCCACTTCCATGGACAAGTAGCAGCCCAATACAGACTGCACCTGGCCAGGGGCAGCAGAAACATTTATTTAAGGTAAATGCTCCTCCAGACCCACAACCATCACAGCAGCTGTAAGGGTAATGATGGTGATAATCAGTATTCACCAACTCCTTCCCCCCTGCTAAGCACTTTACCTGCCTTCTCTGAGAGGTAGGGATTAAAACTCCCGTTTTATAAATGAACAAACTGAGCCCTGGAGCAGTTAAACGATTTGCCCAGCATTACAGTCATTTCCAAGAAAGTAGCAAAGCCATCATTCAAACTCAGGCCCCTGTGACCCCAAATTCGAGTGTGCCCTGCACCACCCAGACCATGGCCAGGCTGCAGCAGATGACGACACCAGCAGAACCAAGATTTGAACCCAGGTGACCTGATGATGCCACGGTCAACATCCTGCGTACCCCGTCAGAATGGGAATAGGGACAAGAAGCCTGTGCCAGGACAGAGTACTCGCTCACTGAAGTTCTGAAAACACAGCAGGGTCCTAGGAAGGTACCTAGATAGGGTGAGGGGGGCTTTGGGAGATGGAGTCCCGGGGTAGAATCCCATCTTTGTCTTTCCCTAGTACCATCTGTATGCAGCAGTCCGCTCCTGGGTAATCCGCCCCAGAGAACTGAAAACGTACAAAACCCATACACGAATGTTCACAGCAGCATTATTCATACTAGTCAAAAGGTGAAAACGACCCAAATGTCCATCAACTGGTGAGTGGACAAAATGTATATTCATACAAAGGATTAGTATTTGACCATAAAAACGAATGAAGTACTGATACATGCTCTGACATGGATAAACCTTGAAAACATTATGTTACGTGAAAGAAGCCAATCACAAAAGATCGCAAATTGCATGATTCCATTTGTATGAAATGGCCAGAATAGGAAAATCCACAGAGACAGAGTGTGGATTAGTGGCTGCCAGGGTCTGGAGGGGGTGGAAGGGGGAATGGGGAGTGACTGCTAACAGGTACAGGGTTTCTTTTAAAGGCAATGGAAATATTCTAGATTTAGATAACGGTGACGATTGTAACAACATTATGAATATATTAAAAACCATTGAATTTGACGCTTTATTTATTTTTAGATTTTTAAAAAAATACTCGTTTATTTTTGAGCAAGAAAGAGACAGAACGAGTGCGGGGGTGGGGCAGAGAGAGAGGGAGACAGAGAATCTGAAACAGGCTCCAGGCTCTGAGCCCAACACGGGGCTCAAACTCACGAACCGTGAGATCATGACCTGAGCTGAAGTCGGACGCTTAACCGACTGAGCCACCCGGGTGCCGCTGAATTTGACGCTTTAAATGGTAAATTCTATAGTATGTGACTTGTGGTATCACAGTGAAAATACTGTCAAGAAGAGTGCCACCTACAAAATGGGGATAACAACACGATGTATGTCGGGAGGCTGCTGGTTTCACAACATGAGGAGGTATATAAAATGCCTGGTGCGGTGCCTGGTACAGAGCAAGCATTCACACACAGCGGCGAGATTATAATACATCACGTCAACACTGATGTTGGCTTTCTGCCTAAATACAAGAAGGGGGAATGATACTGGATGAGGGGGAGGCTGGTGTTACGATTCTTGAGCTGCAACCCAGCTGGGCAACAGTGCCACCAGAGTGCAGCTAGGGCTGGCCACCCTCCCTTCTCTGTAAGGAAGAGCCATCTCCGTGGCAACCACATCAGCTCAGGCCAGGGGCTCCTGTTCCCAGCTGGGTGACAGTATCACCACAGCAACCTGTCAGGATGGCAAAGGCAGATCTGGATGATGGGACTCCAGCAGCTCTGGCAGAACTGCTCAGGGACGCTTATCGCCATAGAAACCATGTCTGGAAGGGGCGGGGGAGAAGGCACTCGGCAAATAAACACAGGGCCACGCCCCCTTGCCCAGATCCTGAGACACCAAGGGGCATGCCAGGGAGGACCAGCAGGTTTGACCTCGCCTTCGAAGGGGAAGCGAACTAGTGTTTCTTGAGCATCTACTGTGTGCCCAGCACCACACAGGGACCTTACATGCTTGACTACATTTAAAATTTAACAAATAATCCCCCTCCCTAAAACTCACCTTACTACAGCAAGAAAAGAATACAAAGCAAAGTCATTTCCATATGCTATTCACACCATCTCTCATTCCTCAGTTCGGTGGATTTTCCTCCAGACTTTCGCTGTGCGTTTACACACATACATACATGCTCCAGAACCAGTCTGTTCTGGATGCGTTTTCAAAATAATTAGCGGGATCGCACAATTATATACAGCTCTCTCACTTTTCTTTCCTGTTTACATACCTTAAAGATCTTTCAACATTAGTACATATATATCTACCTTATTCTTTTTTTTAATTGTCCTAAAGCATACAAATACGAAATTTACCATTTTTAGTCATTTTCGAGTATACACTTCAGTGGCATTAAGTGCATTCACTTTGTCAAGCAACCACTATTCATCTCTAGAACTTTTTTCATTATCCTAAACTGAAACTCTATACCCACTGAACGCCAATTCCCCGCTCCCTCCTCCCTCCAGCTCCTGGTAACCTGTATCCTGCTTTCTGTCTCGATGAATTTAACTACCCGATGTATGTCCTATAAGTGGAATCACAATACTGGTCTGTTGGTGGCTGGCTCATTTCACTTAGCATCCTGTCTTCAAGGTTCATCCATGGTGCAGCACGTGTCAGAATTTCTTCCTTCGCAAAGCTTACCAATGGTCCACTCTGTGTGTATACACTGATGGACATTAGGGCTTCTGTTGTAAATAATGCTGCTAGGAACGCAGGGGTACAAGTGTCTGTTCATGTCCCTGCTTTTAATTCTTTTGGGTGTATATCCCAAAGTGGAATTGCTGGTTCATATAATAATTCCATATTTAATTTGTTCAGGAATTGCCATACTACTTTATTCTTTTTTTAATATTTATTTTTGAGAGAGAGAGAGAAAGCACAAGCAGGGGAGGGGCAGAGAGAGAGGGAGACACAGAATCGGAAGCAGGTTCCAGGCTCTGAGCTGTCAGCACAGAGCCTGACGCGATACTTGAACTCACAGACCGTGAGATCATGACCTGAGCCAAAGTCGGACACTCAACAGACTGAGCCACCCAAGCGCCCCACTACCTTATTCTATTTAACTTCTTCATAGTGTTCTATGGTTACCCAGTCTTATTAATGGTCATAAAACTCATGAGCTGAGTACTGTTATTATCCCGATGTCACAGATGGAGAAGCTGAGACTTAGAGGGGGACGTGGCTCCAGGGTCTCTGCTACATCTCTGCCAAGGAAGGGTGGGTGAACTCAGGCAAGCTGTCCCTCTCTGGGCCTCAGTTTCCTCTCCTTTACAACAGGAGCACGCTGAGCTCCAAGGCACTCTCTGAAGCCATCACCCCTTTCCACACTATCAAGGGTGGCAGCAACGAGATGTGTGAACGTGGTCCCCGGTATTGCGGGCCAGGCCATGGGGGGGCAGGAGGCTGCCTGAAGGAGGGGGCCTCCCACCCAGCCCTGAGCGGGACAGGGCTCCGCAGCAGCTCTTAGTGGCAAATGTCCCATCCCCACACTGAGAAGACACTGGCACGTCACACCAACATGTCCGGGAGGAAGGGCAGCTGATGGACTGTTCTGGCCTCAGGGCTGTGATGTCTCAGTCCTGGAACACTCTTACGTCTGCCCTCAGGGAAGGTGAGGGGTGTCCCAGAACAATGTACAATCTAGGATACCCTCGTGAGCAGCCAGATAGTTGAGGCCCAGCTGTACCTCTGTGGTCAGAAGCCCCCCACCCCCACCCCGGGCCGTCTGGAACTAGGACCCCTGAATTCAGGAGGACTCTAGCCCCTAGTGGTCACCTAGGCTGATGGCTTTCAATAGGCAATCTGCAGAGCCCACTGGGCCCTGTGCGATCTTGAGGACATCCCTCCTTCTCTCAGAGGCTGTTTCCTCACCCATAAATTGGGTATAATCACAATCTCATTGGGCCTTTATGAAAATCATGCAGTGTCTAGCATGTCTAGCATGTCTAGCATGTCTAGCATGGTACCTAGCACACTGCATGTCCAACAGAAGGCAGAAAGTACATACAAGTGGAAGGACTCACACGAGCAAAGACAGAGCGGCTGGTGCCTGGGGGCCACACTCAGGAACTGTCTAATGTCCTGAAATCTGTGTCGAGACACTGGCCAGAGGCCCAGCCCCCAGCACCGACTTTACACCAAACGGCAGCCCCTAAATCGTGTCCACACACGAGTTACCCCAGTTACCCCAGTTAGTTCTCACAACAGCTCCGGGTACTATCGTCCCATTTTGTAGATGAGGAAACCAAGGCAGAGGGCCAGGCCCCACGGTGGTTATCCTGAAATGCTTTTTCAGTTAATCTTCCAACAGTTTTGCGGTTCTTTCATGGATGACTATCTCCTTCATTAGCCTGTGGGTTCCCCCCCCTTTTTTTTTGAATGTTTATTTATTTATTTTGAGAGAGAGAGCATGAGCAGAGAGAGAGGCAGAGAGAGAGAATCCTAAGCAGGCCCCACATTCAGCATGGAGCCTGACATAAAGCTCGATGTCAGGACCATGAGATCATGACCTGAGACGAAATCAAGAGTCAGACACTTAACCGACTGAGCCACCCAGGCGCCCCTAGCCTGTGGGCTCCTTGAGGACAGGAACTGGTGTCTCTCATTCGCCATATGTCCTTAGTGTCCAGCACACACTAGTGTCCAGTACACAGTGGGTGCTCAAGAAATGTGTGCTGCAGGAATGAATGAATGAATGAGTAAGACCGCTCTGCCAGGGAAGCATGACTGTACAAAGAGGTTCAGAGACCCTGGCTGGGTGGGGGGAGGCTGGCACACGCCCACCCGCCCCGGCCTTGCCCTGGCTGGGATGCACGAGCCCTCACCTCTCTCGGCCGTTCCAGCTCCGTCTGCAGCACCTGCTTGGCCAGCTCAGTCTCGATGAGCCGCTGCCGAAGCTCCTCGTTCTCCTCCTCCAGCCGCGCCCGTTTCTTCTCCACCGTCTCCAGCTCCTTATGCAGCCGCACGGAGATGTCCTTAGAGACCTGAACGAGGGCGGGTGATGAGCAGGGACCACATGGCCTTGGCTGCAGAGCAACCCCCCAGCAGACAGGGTCTCTCATCTCATCACCCCACCTGGTAGATGAGGAAACTGAGGCACAGAGAAGTCAGTAGGGGGTGGAGTCACACAACCAGGAAACAGCAGGGACAAACCCAAACCCAGGCACCCTGCTTTCCCAATGTCTATATCACAGTTCAGTTCCCACAAAGCTGTAAATGGCCTGCCTGTTCTTAGCAAGGCCTTTTCATTTACCTGAGGCATTCGGTGCTTCTAATTCTCACAAGAGCCTGTGGCAGGGCCAGAAGCTCATTTCAAAGGGAGGGAAGTGAGCTGGAGTGGAAACCAGAGCAAGATGGGTGGCCCCAGAGCCATGTGGATCCCATCTGTGCCAGTGACAGCATGTGATCCTGGGCAAATCATTTCCCCACTCTGTGCCTCAGTCTCCTCAACTACAAAATGGGTGCAATAATAGCAGCAACCTCGTGGGCCCAACAGGAGGACTGAATCAGCTATTGCACAAAAACCTCGGCCCTGGGCCAGCACAGCGAGTGCTGGGTGAGTGGTGAAGCTCAGAGAGGGCCATGACTTGTTGGAGGTCATAGTGTGACCCCAACGCTGGTTTCCAGTTGTCTGGGACAAAGAACACGCTGTCAATGACAAAGGCTGGGCGTATGTCCAAATCACCCCAACAGAAAGGAGCTAACAGAGCTGCAAACTCTAACCCTGGTTCCAGGGCCCTGCAGTAAAAGCACCCCATTTCCTGGAGGACACCCTGGGGGTCAAAGGCCAGGAAAGGGAGTCTCTGGGGATGAGGAAGGCCCTTCTGAGCTGGTAAATCACAACTACTACAAAGTGGTCCAGGCACTACCATTTGTTGAATACCTACTGTGTGACAGATTCATTCATCTTCACCCCAGTTCTGGGCGAGGCTCAGAGCATAAGTGACCTGGCTCAGGGTCATGCAAAGCAAGTGGGAGCTGAGCTGGGGGGAGCCCCTGGGATCTGCCTGAGAAGGGGTCCCAGGGCTTTGCCAGCAAGAGGTATGTGAGGGGCAGACAGCCCAATGCCCACGCCTGCCAGGCTCGGAAACAACTACGGCACCTCCTCCATGCCGGAAGGGAAGAGGGCCCTCCCTGGCTCTGCCCTCTGCCTGGGCCCTGGCCCAGCTCGGCATGGACCCGTTGGCAGTGTGAGAGGCAGGCCAGGAAAAACAACGGCCAGAGAGGAAATTCAGCATGGCCTCCCCCTCCCTCTGGTGCCCACTGCCGCTCCCTGCCCCTGAAGATCCCCAAGGACGGCCAGAAGCTGGCCCCCAGCTTTCCTTGTCTGCAAAATGGGATGAGCAACCCCCCAATATCAGAACAAGGACTTTGCAGGTGGGGGAAACCAGAACGAGTCTGATCCCAGCACCGTGTGTGTGGCCCACAGCCAGTTTATTTATACATTTGAAGTCTCACTGTGGTCATTGGTAAATGGGGTTGATACAGCCTAGTCCCAAGGGCTGCTGTGAGGAATAAATGACATACATAGTCCTTGGGCTGGTGGCTAGAACACCAAGAAATATAATTTGTTAAAGCACTGTCAGGACCACTGCTTCACCTCTGTGTACTGATTTTATCGGATTTGGCCCAGGGTCCCACAACCTCCCTCTTGAGTTTGGTGTCAGGGTTTTTGCTGCAGGTCTTCAACCCCAGGCTCTTGGCTATGGTCCCGAGTTTGGAGCTAATAGGTGACCCAGAAAGCCCCTGTCCTGATCAATACTCCATTCATTCATTCACTCATTCATTCATTCATCCCTTCATTCATTCATCCTGCTTAGGCCCCAAGGTCAGGAGTGGTGGGGCACTGAGATCAAGGCCTCGGCTCCTTCATATCTCTGTCCCAGCAGCAGCACGGGGTATAGTACACAGTAGTGCCGAATAAACGCTTGTTGGAGAACAAACAAATCAAAGGTTCCAAAAAGCCAAAAGGGAGATGAAGGAGCGAATGACTGAAATATGGGGAGCTGCACCTACTGCTCCCCTCAACCACCCAGCCCACCCACTGTCCAAGGAGGGCTGTGTCCCTGACTGGTGTGAGGGCTCAGCGGCTGGAGGCTTCTCTCCTAACTATGCTCCCCCTTGGGGCCAGCTCCTCTCCGTCCCTGCCATGGCCTCCACCTGGCAGGCAACACTCTCCACCAAGAAGACATGACCCGTGTGGATTCGGGATCCTCTTGGGTTCATAAATGACTCTTGATTTCAGCCCTTCCATGAGTCCCCAGGCTCCTTCTGCTCCATTCACCACATGATCTCCTTCCTCATTAGTCCCCCGCCCCCAAGAGTTGTAATGTCAAGAAAGCCCAACCCCAAGCAGCTCACAGGATTCCAGTGTGAACAAAAGAGCCCTTAATTTCAGATCCCACAGAATCCTATGTCCCCCATGGGAGCCCCTGGAAGCAAAGAGCATGCGTGTGGCCTGGAGGGCAGGAGTCTGGTGGCCTCAGCCTGTCGGTTCCTGCCTGAGCCTCAGTGGTCCTGGGTGCCCTCACCTCTCACAGATCAGCTGTCACTTCCTGACACCATGTGCGTTTCAGGGAAGGGCTTTATTATCCCCATTGCGAGGTTTTCGGAAAGGAAAGGTCACTTGCCCAAGGTCACACAGCTAGAGAGCTACACAACCAAGGTTTGAAATCAGGTGGGTCAACTCTAGACTCCTGCTCTCAACCTAACCTGTTTTTGGCCCAAGGCTTGAAGACACGTTACTATCAGCACTAGAAGTATTAATAATAAGCCCAGCAGTGGGCTCACTGTGTCAGATGTTCATAGGGCCCCACCTGCTTGTCTCATTTCATCCTCTTATGATCCTCCCAGGGTAGGGGGACTGAGATACCACGGGAGGTGAAGCAGCTGCAGCTTCCGGACACCAGGGCAAATCCCCAAAGCGCAAACAATGCGCTCAGCCATGAGGTCACTGTTTACAGCACGGACGCCTGGCTCCTGCCAAATGCAACCAGCAGCCATCAGACCACAGCACACACACACCCCTCCCCCCACTTATGGGCGGGCCTCTGGCTCACAAGCCTCTGGATGCAGGGTGCTCCTGTCCCTGTCACTCTGAATCCTCAGGGAGGGGGAATAGGGCCTGGGGCCTGGGGCCCTGCATTGTGAACAAGCCCTCTGGGGATTCTTATCCACAGGCTGAGATTCGGGCCTCCCCTTCCCTGCCCTTGCCCCAGCCACTTCTCCTACTCGTGCCTTAGAAGTTCTCCTGAACAACAATACCACAGCCAACGTTTGCTCGCCTGCTAGGTAAGCACTTGGAACCAGATTCTGTGGTCAGCACTCTCTTTACTTGAGCTATTTCATTTTAACCTCACAAAAATTTTCATAGGTAGAAACTAGTTTTATCTTCCTTTTCCACATGGGGAAACTGAGGCTCAGAGATGGGAAGGAGCTCTCCGAAGTTCACACACCAAGCAAGTGGCAGAGCAGGCCTCTGCACAACCACCACGCTGCCCTCTACACGCTGAGCAATGTTTCTGCTGAGGTTCTGTGGGTGCTGTAGGCGGTGAGGACCACAGACAAGGAGCCCAAGGCCTGAGGTTTACTCATGGCGCTTTCACCAAAAACCTATTTGCTCCATAAAACCACTGGAACTGCAAAAGCCCTATAGATTTGTCTGCTCTAAGCCCCATATTTAACAGAAGGGCAAAGTGAGGTCCCAAGAGGTGGCCCCATGCCAGTCGGGGCATGGGCCAAGGAGCTGGCAGAGCAAGTCAGAGAGTCCTGAGAGATACCCAGCTCCGGGGAGCCCAGGGGTGTCCCCACTTGGGCCCATCAGGCCCTCCCAGGAGATAGCAAAGAAGTCACAATTCTGAGAACCCCCAAAATGCCGGAGAACAACCCCAGCACAGGCGGCAGAGCGCGGTGGCCAGAGGCATCCAGCCCAGGCCTTGCAGGGATGAGCTCAGCGCTCCAGCTGCAGCGGTGGGGGGGAGAAGGGGGAGAGAACGGGGCAAGGTGGATGCTGATTGGCTAGTTCAAATCCCAACAGAAGGGGTGGCTTCCCCCAGCCCAGAGCTCAGCGATCCCCCCTCCCACATGCACACCAGCTGCTCTCGGCTCCTCCCAGAGAGGCACTGGCCACCCTGCCTCCTTCCTCCCTCCCCGCTCCAAGGCTGACTCTCCGGTGTACCGGCCCCAAATCCCCAACCACCTAGGCCCAAACGCTACTTCGTCTGAGCTTTCCTGGCTGTTCCTCACCCCCACACACCCCCAACCCAGTGCCTGGAGTTTGAATATTTGTGCAACCATTTATCCCCGGGAGCTGCCCTATCAGGTAGCTTTGCCGGGGAGGCACCTTTCTGAGCTCAGTTTCCACATCTGCACAACAGACCTATAATCTCACTGCGCATGTGCACAGCCAGCGGGCAATGCGAGCCTGCCCCCAGCTGCCTGGCTGGCTGGCTGGCTGGAGCTCACTGTTCACCTCCCCTGGCCGCTACAGAGAGAGGTCTCTCCCTCCAGCATTCCTCCTCTCCCGCCCTGGTTCAAGCCCACTTCTCCCCACTTCTCCCGCAGGCCTCAGTTCAGAAGTCAGCCCTGCAGGAAGAGCCCCTTGGGCCCCCAGGCTGCACCAGGTGCCCCCACCCCCGGCTCCTACATTCCCCTGAGTTCTGAGAGCAAGAGGCTGGGCCTGGGTCTGCACTAAGTTCTCAGCCCCCAGACCAGGGCCCACACAGAGGCAGGGTGGACTGCTCTTCTGGGGGCCTTCCTGCCAGCCTCCAGCCCAATCCTCTCCTACTCCACCAGGCAGGGAGCAGGGCAGTCAGGCACGGGAGGCTGATAAGCCTGCACTGGACCAACGACACAGAGTGTCAGTGTGACCTTGAACAGGCACTTCCTGTCTCTGAGCCTCACTTTCCTCATCCAGAACATGGGAATAATAATAGCTAACATTTTTGAGTGTTTACAGTGACATTTTACCTGTATGATCTCTTCTAACCCTCAGAGAACCCTGTGAGGCAGGGGCTGCTGTTATACCCATTTTACAGATGAGGATACTGAAACTCAGGGGACTTGCTCAAAAAATCACAAAATTAGGGCATATTGGAGTCCAGGTTTAAACAAGCCCTATCCAACTCCCGGCCTTTGCTACTCATTAGCACAATAAAGAAAGCTCCACAGACAGGGCAGGGACAGGGCAGGGACAACTCCAAGCCCAGCATCAGGTGTGGGAATGGCTGCTGTTAATAGGATTCGTAGTTATGCTATCACATTGGAACCCTCCTGGGAAATGGGCCGTCAGTTCACCAGGGACCCCCACTTTGCAGACGAGCAAGCTGAGGCCCAGAGAGGTAGGGTAACTTGCTCAAGCACACACAGGGAGCGAGCTGTGGGCTGACCTGGGCTCTACCTGGGCTTGTGCTCCCAATTCCAGGAGGGGTAACTATGAGGGTGGGGGAGGCCCAGAGCTCACCTTGACGTCCTGCTCCAGCCCGCGGATGAGCTCTCCATCCACCTGGCCGGTCTGGGCGGCGCGGAGGCTGCGGCGCTCGGCCTTGCGCAGCCGGTACTGCAGGATGCGGCAGGTCTTGCTGGCCTGGTCCAGCTGCTGCCGGAGCTCCTGCAACTGGTACACGTCCTCCTCCATGTACACATCCCGCATCTCCAGCATCTCTGCGCGCAGCTCCTCGATCTCATCCTGCAGGGCGGGGGGGGGGGGGTCAGATCGCTGGGCCCGTGGCAGTGGCCTGCCTCTGGGGGACCTGGGTGTGGTAGGCTGAATAATGGCCCCTCAAAGATATCCATGTCCTAATTCTCACAATCTGTGAATATGTTACCTTACATGGTAAAAGGGACTCTGCAAATGAGATTGAGGATTTTGAGATTGGGAGATTTTCCTGTATCATATATGGGTGGGCCAAAGTGGGAGAAGGTAACGTGACAACAGAGGCAGAGGTTAGAGGGACCTGCTCTGAAGATGGAGGAAGGGCCTCGAACAGGTGGCTTCCAGAAGCTGGACAAGGGATGGATCCTCCCCCAGAGCCTGCCATGTGGCCTTGCCAAGGTAGCTCTGCCAACATCTTGATTTTCAGACTTCTAACCTCCAGAATTGTGAGATAATAATCTGAGATTGTTGTAAGCCACTCAATTTGTGGTAATTTGCTGCAGCAGCAATAGGTACCTGCCACACTGGGGAAGCAGAAGAGGCTCATTCAACAAGCATTAGTGGGCACCAACCCCGTGCCAGGCCCCATGCCAAGCGTGGGGATGGGAAGGGACAGTACTGACCAAGACTCATGTGCCCCCTTCTGTATCTTCTGCATGGAGCCCCAGGTCTCACTGGGGAGACACATGATAACCCAACAAATTTTAAAAATCCAAGTAAATGGCAAGAAACAAAAAACTCCACCTGGGTAATATGCTAGAGTAGTGGGGAAAGGCTGTGTCCTAGGACAGGGTCAGGGTGGCCATCTCCAAAGAAGGGACATTTGATCTGAGGGAAGAAAGAACAGCCATGCAGAGTGACAGTCAGGGAAAGAGGGTCCCTAGGCAGAGGGTCCAGAGTGTGCAAAGGCTCAGAGACAGGACAGAGCTCAGTGGGTCAGAATACAGCAAGGTGGCAGTGTAGCTAGAGGAGGGGTAAGCTGAGGCTGGGGAAACAGACAGGGATCGGCCACCTAGGGCCCTGAAGGGCCAAGCAAAGAGTTTGGGTTTGGGTTTTAAGTGGAGGGTGTGGGGGATGACCTCACTTCCCCAGGGTAGCCTCTGGCCACCTCTGTCACCAGCTCCCAGATGTCCCTCACTTCCCCTTTGTCACCATGAGCACATCTGAAATTCTTTATTTAACAGTTTGTCTCCCAGAGATACTGTGAGTGAGTCTCTGGGGGGCTGCCCCATGTCTATCTCACTCACCACTATATCCCCCACACCCAGCACGGGCCTAGCATCCCACAGGCTCCCAACAAGTATTAACTGAATGAGTAAATGCTTGTCCGGTTAGGTAAACAACCCCCAAAACGACATATTAACGTGAAACAATCATTAGAGTGTAAGGGGATGCGTGAGGGAACCCAGCAGGAGAAATGGATAATTATTATGTCTAATAACAAATGTGGAAACTGAGTCACAAATGGAAATAATAGGATCTACTCTTAGGATGACTGAATGAATTAAATAAGACTGTACGCTAAAAAGAGAAACTGAGTCACAGGGGAGGAATGATCTGCCAAAGGCATCCCTGAGAAGCCAGAGAAAGCACCTAAGGACGGTGCTGATGGGGGCAGGAGAGTGGGTCCAAGAAGCAAAAAAACAACTCTTCGGGCCATGGAGATGGACACAATCTGGAGAGTGTGGTCACCAGCCCTCTGAGTCTTTCTCTCCCCACAGAAAATGGGTGGCTCCCTACGAGGGCCTGGGGCTGTCCAGTGCCCCCCTGAGACTGGGTGGGTCGGTTTAATTCAGGAGCGGGGTCAGGAAGAGGCCGGTTCTTAATGTGAAAGCTCATCCATCTGACTCCTATGGACTATTTCTCAACCGGTTCTGAACTCAGGAGGGGAAGACGGAGAGAACAGGTATCTGCTTCTCCCAACTCCAAAATATACTGGCCTCTTCCCACCATCAACCGAAGGGCTTAATCCCCACTTGCCACCACGGCCTCTCCCCCAGGGACGGCTTCAGCAGCACCCCCCAAAGTGGATGATTCTGCCTCCACCTCACGAGGATCCCGGCTCCACCTCCGTCCCAATACACACACAGACTCACCACCACCACCACCATGCCAAGTGGACAGAACTAAAAGTGGAAAAAGAGGAAGTGGGGCAGTCAATGATCACACCAGTCAAAAGCAATGAGGAAGTGAGGGGTCCACACGCATTTCAGCCAGTGGATTGAGGAAGCAGAAAGGAAACAGCACTCAGGAAGTGCGGGCCAGTCAGCTAAATCCAAGCTAAACCAGCCCCCACCATGCTATTTCCTAGCATCTCACTTACTCTCACTGCAGTCACACTGACAGGACCTGGTGATGGGAGGTCTGAGTGGACCTGAAGCTCAGGATCAACCAAGGAGAAGTGCGGGGAACATACAAGCTCATTAATGTTGGGCTACATTAACAGATGTAGGGCGTTTAAGTCACAGGAGGTGACATCCCTCAACATAGGACCACATCGAGGGCACTAGAGTCATTAGGGGGGACCATTTTTTTTTTTAACTTTTAAATAACTGATTTTTCTACTTATAAAACTAAACTGTGATCCTAAAGACAGTTTTGAAAGTACAAAAAACATACATCCCTCATAATTCCTCCACCTGGTCCTAAATCACAGTGGCTCTCAAGGTGTGGTCCCTGGACCAGCAGCATATAGCCATCACTGGGGAACTTGTCAGAAATTCTCACACCTCAACAGAGACCTAATGAATCAGAAACTTGGGGGTGGGCTCCCCAAGTGACTCTAATGCAGGGGGTTTCCTTCCAGTCTTTTTCCTAACAGGGCCAGAGCCATCTGTGGCAGCACCACAAGACCAGAGCCTGACACAGAGCAGGGACTCAATAAGCATCTATTGAAAAAGTGAATGAATGAATGATCTTTCTCATATGAGCAGCTGTCTCTCCAGGGCCTGCCCTTCACCACAGTCAGTTTCTGGAAAGGCAGGATGTTGCGTTCATGCCAGCTCCATCTCTCCATGGGGCTGAGGGGGGCCCAGGCGCTCGGGGGCTCGTCCCAGCTGCAGGCAGAATGCGGGTCAGCCCCTCCTGGCACGGCCCGTGTAAGAGAGTGGTCCACAAAGGCCGGCTTGTGGCCCACACGGGCCGACCCGGCATGCGGGCAGCAGAAGCTGGTGAATGCAGGACTTGGGCAGAGGCTGAGCTTTTGGGCCTGAGGTGGGGCCAGGGAAAGGGGCTGCTAGGCCATTAGGAGGAGAGCCGGGACGGCAGGACCTTGCTTCACTCCAGAGGTTCTTAGACCTCACTGAGCTTCCAAATCTTCCAGGGCTGCTCAGCCCAACAGTCCCAGCCCCTGGCCCCACAAAGCCCTCCAGTGACAGTCTGCAACAACTGACAGAGCTGGGGGCCAGGGAGAGGAGCTCAGCCATCCCAGCTCTCTCAGACAGTTCAGTGGCCTTCCCGATCCTCTCCTCCCTCCCAGACCCCCCATCCATGTGGGAGCAGGAGAGAGGGGCCAAACTCCACCAGACTCAACAGGCCTACCCAGCAAGATTGTTGGAGACTCCCCAACACTGGTGGGGGAACCCCAAACCTCATCCTCCCCTGCAGACAGGAAAAGGCCAGCAGAGCCCACCTCAGAAACTGGCGGCCCTGATTCTCAACCCCACAGTCAGAAAGGCCAGCCTAATGAAGCGGGGAAAGGTGCTCAGACCAGGCATGGCCTGCCAGCCCCTGGACCACTCCTTCAAGCTGCCTTTTCTCCCCCTTGAAGCTCAGCCTGATTATTTAGGACTGGGAAGGAGGGTAGGGAAGGGCAGGGATAGAGAATAGGAATGGGATACCCTGTCTACTGCCAGAGTAGTCTTTATAAAAAATGTTTACTTTGCTCTAATTACAGTGGTAATGCCTGTTTATTGGAGATAACTTGAAAAAAAAGCAGGTCACTTTCTGTCTCCTCCACTATTTCCCATTGGCTTCTCTGCATTAGGTCCAGGCCCCTTACCCTGGAACCCGACCTGTCCCTGGTCTCCTCCCCATTCCTGTCTTGCCCCCTGCCTCCTCTGCCCCCCCACGTCCAGCTATGCCAGGACTAGAAAATAGCTACCATCTCAGGGCACATGGCTGGCTCAGTCAGTAGAACAGATGACTCAATCGCAAGATTGTAAGTTCGAGCCTCACGTTGAGGGTAGAGATTACTTATAAATAAAATCTGAAAGGAAGGAAGGAAGGAAGGAAGGAAGGAAGGAAGGAAGGAAGCTATCATCCATCAATGGGGAGGCTCACTAAGGACCCGGCCCCGGCCCAAGCACATACATGTACAATAATGTGATCCTCTTCCCAACCCTGTGAGGTTGGTATAGAAAATGTTCCCTTTTTGGAGATGAGGCAACTGAGGCTCAAACGTTTCCCAGAGCTGCTCAAGCAAGGGAGCAGTAGAGCTGGAATCCAGATAGGACCTTAACTGTGTTCTACTCCCACATTTGCTTGGGCTGGTCTCTCTGCTGGAATGGCCTTTGCGAGGCAAACCCCTAATTTATGTCATCCTTCCAGAACATTCTCTCCCTCCCCACACCCCCCCAAACCACACACTCTGAACTCCATTCTTCTCTGTGCTAACAACCTCAGGTTGCATTTTCCTGCTTTCAAGTCTATCTTCCCCCAAGAGCTGTGGGGAGGGAGGGGGAGGTCAAGTGCCAGGTCCGACCCGTGTCTGGTCCCCAGCACAGCCCAGGACAGGCACGCATCACTGTCTACCAGTGGATGACTGACTAGAAGGATGAGTATGGCTTCTGCGATGCCCATTCTCTCTCCACAGACCAATGGGGGCAACCTCTCCTGATCCCAGCCCCAAGCCAGCGCAAAGAGCCAGGGAACTCCTGCTTACTCACCCGCCCACACAGTGCATCTCTGACCATCCCCCTACACACCCTCCCGATGATCCGCGAGGTCAGCCTGCAGGAAGCAGTCTCTCAGGGGCAGACCCGCTCCCAGAAATGGATTAGTTCCCAGGAATCCTGGAGGAGTTGGCCAGGAAGAGTCTCTTGGTCCATTCTGGGCCAGAGGACCAAACATGAGCTCACACTACTGCTAATAATAGCAAGACCTTGCATGGGGCTCCACAGTTTACAAAGACATTCCATCTGAATCATCTCCTGGGTCCTCGCAGAAACCCCACGGACAGCAGGGAAGGAACCGCCACCTCTGTTCAGAGACGAAGGACGGCAGCGAAGCACAGGGAAGGTGGGCTGCGCTCAAACTCACACAGACAGACCTCCAAGCAGGACGCAGATTGCAGACCTCACATTCTTTTGTCTGCACCAGAATTCAGGGAACCCATCAACTTGGATGGGAAGGGGACAACAATAGCATATTTTTACTTTCACCCGCCTCTAACGAAAAACTAACATTTCCTTCTATTCTAGACGAGCCATAGTTGTATTAGCAGTACCTGTGAGTTTGCCACCAAAAGAAATCACAGATGTTCTCATATCACATAACAATTGCAGAAATGTCAAAATAGTGTTTACACTCATCGGTCCTTTGAAATCACACTAACTATACTAGTTAATAGACTGGTCAGCAGATCTGATGAGTTAATAAGCATATATTTACTATATTATAACTTAGAAGTATGTTTTGATCATTGTAATATATTTGGTTTCCCTTGTGTTTTATTTTAAACACTTAAAAACATTATTTTGAGGATTATTCTCAGCAGAGAGCTTAAAGGCATCTCTGGCACAAAATAAGACATAGCCTGTGTTCCTTCCAGAGGTGCCTCATCTGTAGGGTCTGGGTTGGCCCCCCAGACCCTCTCTCTTCTCCACCAGGGCATAAGGCTAGAGAAGCAGAGCTCTGCCTTCAAGCCACATTTTATTTTATTTTATTTTATTTTATTTTATTTTATTTTTTAACGTTTATTTTTGAGATGGAGCATGCAAATGGGGGGTACAGAGAGAGAGAGGGACAGAGGATCTGAAGCAGGCTCCATACTGACTGCAGAGAGCCCCGATGGGGGGCTTGAACTCATGAACTGTGAAATCATGACCTGTGCCGAAGTCAGATGCTCAACCAACTGAGACACCCAGGTGCCCCTCAAGCCATATTTTAAATGTTGAAGGAAAGAGAGGGCACCTGCGTGGCACAGTCGGTTGAGCACTGGACTTCTGCTTAGGTCACGATCTCACAGTTTGTAAGCTCAGGCCCTGCACCAGGCTCATTGCTGTCAGCACAGAGCCTGCTTCAGATCCTCTGTCCCCCCTCTCTGCCCCTCCTCCACTTGAGCGCTCTCTTTCACAATAAATAAACATTTAAAAAAATACCTTAAAAAATAAATAAATGTTTCAGGAAAGAATGCTTTCTGCAAGAAATCTACACAAATATCAGATGATGAATCTTCGTACAATGACAGGAGGGGGAAGTTTAGGTTTCGGGCCCACTGAACACTTGTAAGTGACTCCAGATGATGCATCGGAAAAAACTGGTCTGTAGGAGTAGATGGTGAGCAAGTCTCTTGAGCTGAAGGGCTGGAGACGAAAGTGACCGAACTCGAGGCCCGTGTGCAGAAACACAGCAAGTGGCAATAGGTGGTGTGAACTCAAGCAACAGCTGCCGGCCAGCCCTGACGGAACAGGGACGGAACCAGGGGGCTAGAAGGTTCCTGAAGGCAGGAGGACGTCACCTCTTACCAGCCACCAAGGAAGAAACTATACCAGAGCAGAGGTCCCCAGCTACCTCCCACCCGAGAGAGTCAGCCCCCACAGGGCTCAGGTTCACCCAGCACCCCCAGGGACCTCTGATGTGAGCCCTGCAGACCTCCGTGGAATACCGAGGCTGAGCCAGGTGCAGAGAGCCAGTGCCTCAGTGCAACCAGCTCCCATAGGGATCCCGTACTGCCGGGGCCTCCTTCCATTCTGTATATCTCCCACCTCCTCCCAATCCACCTCAAATGCCACCTCCACCAAGAAGCCTCCCTGGCTGCCCCAAGGCACAGCCTTTTTTGTAATGAGCAATTACTGAGTATCTATAGTGAGCCAGATTCACCACCAGATCATTGAATTTAACCCTCAGGATGGCCACTTTTCTCCCCATTGCTTTGTTCTCCACTTAGTACATGGAGTGTTTTGTTTTTGTTATAACCATGCCACTCTCCTGTTTAAAACTCTCCAACGATCGCCAAAATCTGGAAACAATGCACACGTCCCTCGGCTGAATGGATAAATGGTGGCACACGTATGACGAAACACTACTCAGCAATTAAAAGGAATAAACTGCTGAGACCCGCAACAACACGGGTGAAGCTCAAACCTGTTTCGTCAGGTGAAGGAAGCCAGGCTCAGCAGGCCACGGTAGGATTCCCTTTACATGACATTCTGGAAAAAGCAAGACCAGAGACAGAAAACAGATCGGTGCTTGTGAGAGGCTGAGGGAGGAGGAATGGACTAGAAAGGAGCCCAGGAGGAGTTCTTTGGGACTGTGATGGTGGTTACAGAGCTGTACGCTTCTGCCAAAACTCACTTATGTAGATCACCTGATCCAAAAGCAAGACAAAAGCCTGACCCCTGCCCTCCTCCCCATCTTCACCGCTCCCCCACATCAGGTCTTCTCCCAGCAATCACCTCGCCTGTCCCACCACAGAGCTTCGGCCCCAGCCGGTCCCTCTGCATGGACTTCCCTCCCTGCGTCTCTGCACTATGGGCTCCCCACCTGCTTGAAGCCTCCACATAAATGTCACCTCCTCCAAGAAGCCTTCCATGATCTCTCCAAGTCCACTCTGTCCATGTTCTTTCATGGAACGTGTCACAGGCTTATCTGTGATGCGAATTATTTTACTTATTGATCTGTTGTTCGCTTATGGAATGTCGGTCTCTGCCACTAAGATGTGAGCTTCAGGAGGGCAGTGCCTGGCACACAAAGGAACAGCTCCATAAACAGCCGCCAAGTTAATAAAGGAGTCCTAAGGGGGAAGATTACCATCGTGTCCCCCTCCTCTGACTTCCAGTCAGTGCTACTATGTTTAAATCTAATTCTGTGACTCTGTGAACCTAACGCCCATGGAGGCTTCGGATCCTTGTAGCGGGCCTCAAATTCCTGCCTATCAACTCCCAGGCTGCATTCTCAAATATGTCACCTCCTCCCCTGGTTCCAGGGACCTGACCTGCCGATGGGCAGGCAGACCCAGGAAGAATGACAGAGTTGAGCTAAAGCACCCAGAACCTTCCCTCTGGAGGACAGCAATCATTCCATGGAGGAACAGCAGCCTCTGCCTGGCCCGCCTTCTCCCACACCGCCCTGGCCACCGAGGTCCCTCCTGCCCATCTGCCAGCCTGGCTCTGGCCTGGGGCGCTCGCCCCAGTCCGGAAGGCCTGACCTGCAGGGTGGGCCAACAGTGGCCACAGGGGCAGCATGCCAGCCCCCCAAGAGGCCAGGGCAGCCATCTGCTATCCCTTCTGTCAGTCCCCCAGGTCTGTCAAGGCTCCAGATGAGATCATTGCAGTTGGACCCCAAGGAACACAGAAGGCTCTGCAAAATGCCACTTCCCTCCCCACTCAAAAGCAAAGACTCTAGGAATAGCAAGGTGGGGGGTGGGGGACAGACAGGGACATTGAGGCCTATTAGCCACCCCCCCCCAATCACACAGTCCCCCAGGGGGTCCAGAGTCAAGCAGAGAGGGACTCTGCGTGCCTGCCTCCTAGCCCAGAGCTCAATCCAGCTTGGCCTCCTTGGATGAAAGCTGGGCTCCAGTTTGGGGACCGTCAGGGTCAAAGGTCCTAGAGGAGGGCCAGGACCCCCAGCCAGGTATGGCCATGCCACACAATGCCCCTGCTCCAGCTGGCACAGAGGCTGCCTGGTCCCAGTGACCCACTGGGTCATGAAGGAAGACAGCGATCTTGGACTTGCCCCTCCAACTCCAGTAAATAAAAACAGGCAAGAGCGCTCCCTCTGTGCCAGGCACATGCCAGGCAGCACACGCGGTCTCGCTGTACCCCAGCCACCTCCCGCTGCCTGGTGAGGAACCAAGGTCAGACAGGTCAAAGTGCTGCCCAAGGTCCCACGCTAAGTGGCACAGCCAGGATTCAAGTTCAGTTTGAGCTCCTGTAAACTAGACCAGTCTCTATAATGGGACAATAGTGACAATAATAGCTAGTACTTACAGGGGCTTACCGTGTGCCAGACGCCCGGCTGAGCTCTGCCCGAATGTCCCTTACCTCATGCTAATAGTGCTTTGGAGGCAGGTGCTATTACTTTATGCCCATTTTGCCAATAAGCAAACAGAGGCTCAAGAAGATAAAGGCTCCACAGCCAATAGGAGCATGCCTCCCGAATCTGACACAGCTCTGTGCATGGGCCCGCAGACACCCCCTCTGTGTGTGTGTGTGTGTGTGTGTGTGTGTGTGTTGAAAAGATACCTGGAGACCATCGCCCATCAAGGCCAGGCCTGGCTTGTCACTGGCCCATTCCAGGCCTCACCCAACAGAACATCCGCAGCCCCCACTGCCTTGGGTGGGGGGAGGGGGGGCGCTCAGAGTGGGAGCGCCTGACGGCGTCCCTCCTGTCTTTTCTGTGTGAACAGGAAGGAAGGCAGCATTTGGATCTGGATGTGTTTAAAACATCTCCCAAACGGCCTCTGGGCTGCAGCCAAATCTCGGAGCAGGGACAGAACAGGGCTCAGAGATCTTTGGGAGGGAAAGTGAGACTGGAGAGAGGAAGAGTGGCTCCAGGCCGCACAGCCTGAAGCTTCAGCACACCCCAGCCATTTCACACCTCCGAGCCTTTGTTTGTGCCATCCCCCTGCCTGACCCTGGAACGAGCACCACCAGAGAGCACCACCAGACGGCTCATCCTTCTGCCTCTTGCCATTTCCAGGCTGTGTGACCTTTGCCAAGCCCTTTAACATCTCTGAGCTCAATATACACCTGTGTAAAAGGACAGGGCTAGGTCCCACCCTGGCAAGGTCCCTGCCTACACCAGAACACATGGGGGAAGGGTCAACGGGCCACCTGTAATTACCCAATTAATAATCTAATTACTCTTGAGGTCAATGTCCCCAAGGAGCCTATAGAAAGCTTCTGGATGTCTAACACAGGGGCCTGGCCTGGAGCTGAGTGCAGGAAGGTGGAAGAGGAACAGAGAGGGGAGGGAACTGCAAGCACAAAGGCCCCCCAGGTGGGAAGAGCACAGGGACTGAGACCTGGGTGTGAGGAACACAAGGGAGCTCGGGTGGAGCAGAGGTGAGGTGAAGCTGAGGGAGGCAGAACCACACAGGCTGCCCAGGCACTTGGCCAAGGCCAAGGAGGGGAGAGGCTGATGCAACTGACCCAGAAGATCCCAAGCAGATCTGGGGCAAACTAGCAGAAAGATGTTTAGCTGAGCCAGCCTAGCTGTGGGACCCCAAACTACTTTTCCACTGGAGCCTGTGCTTCTTCGTGACCCAGGCAATGGGAGATTATTCACCTTGATCTTAGAATGAGGGACCCCAAAGGCCTCCTCCACCACCAGCAAAGGAGTATCCCCAGATGACAGAGTCTGCAGCACTGGCCATTCAGAGAAGACTGACATGGGGTGGGAGGGAAAGGGGGACGCACAGAGAGAGACGTGTTTGGGGATCTCCACAATGCAATTCAGCTCCACGCACACCTCCCAGGCCTCTGCTGCATGCCAAGACTCACACCCAGAGCCAGACACAACCTCTGCCATCAAGGACCCAGGGCTTACAGACCCCAGCCTCCAATAAGTGATGAGGGTGGATAGCTGCTGAGTCCTTGCAATGAGCCAGGCCCCCATGAATCCTTACATACGTTTTCCCTTATTCAATGCTCACAGGAACCCGGTAGGGTGAGCACTGGCAGCACCCCCAATTTATAGGTGAGGAGACTGAGCCTCATAAAAGGGAAGCGCACAGAGGAAAAGGCAGAGCCAGGATTCAAGCCTACGTCGGCTTGGCACTAGATCACAGTGCTCTCACCCACCTGGGACCCTGGAGAAGGGAAGGCTGGCCTGCTGCTCCCACCTTCCTGCCATTCCTCAGGGAGGCCAGCGCTACCTGCTCAGAATGCAGGTACTGACCCACGGGCCTCCAGTGAAGGCCAGGGTCAGCCTGTCCCAGAACACCCAAGAGTCTCTGGCTCTTTCCCCACCCCAGCCCCAAGTTCCTTCTGGCACCAGAGGGCAGAGAATATGACCGCAGATGAGGTCATGTGTATGCACTGTGAGGGGAATGACCTTATTAAGAGCCTTGGCTGCTGGTCAGGCCCCTGCTTGGAACTTAGCCGAGCCCCTCCCCTGGGGAACTCCCTCTCCCCTGAGGCTACACAGGATGTGGGGCTCCTTCTCTTCCTCTGTGCCCAGGATGGTACTGGATATGCCACGTACCTGAACACTACTCCTCCTAAGTGCCCTGCAAAAAGGGATTGGATTCCCATTTTACAGGCAAGAAGACTGAGGCTTGATGAGGAGATTTTCACATGGAGATCATGCATAGGGAGGACAAAGCAAGGTTTGGCCCTAGACTTGACCTCAAATATGGAATCTGTCCATGAGACCACAGAGCCTTCCTTCCCTCCCCCTCCGGGCTCCTGTGCATAGTGCTAGAGACATACACTAAGGGGACAGCTCCGAGCCTTTCCGTATGGCACCCTCCCAGCAAAGCGTTCACAGCACCTCAGCTCACCTTGGCATTCGAGGCCCTTCCCGAGCAAGCCCAACTCTCCTTCCCAGCCTCTCCCTCACCACTGCCCACACCGACCACTCCCTCCAGCTCTTCTGTTTTAAGCCCACAGACCACCTACAGACCTTGATCACTGCCTTTCATTCAATCATACAACAAATATTTATTGAGCCCTATGAGGTGCCAGGCACCATCCCAGCAGCTGGACCCACAGGCAGCCACTCAAGGCTAACTCCTCAGCTCTAATGCCTCCTCCTCCAGGAAGTCTTCCAGGCCCCTCTTTTGAGTGCCCACATCTCCTCCAAACTCCTCTATCCTGGCCTCCTTCATTGTTCCCCAGGCAGAAATGGGCACCCTTCAAAGATGGGAGTGGCATGGCCCTCCACGGCCCCCAGCAAAGGGGGAAGGAGGGGAGGAGGGAGATGAGGGCAAGCCGGAAATTCCAAGGAGATTAGAAGGGAGTTGCCCCCGGGCAGTGTTTCTCCTGTGGGCAGGCCTGACAATTGCTCCATTTCTCTCAGCCCACTGGGCCCAGGCCCAAGTGCTGGGCATCAGGCGCCTGAGCGCCTTTGGTACAGCTTCTCCTGACATAATGACCTGCCAGCCCCAGGCAGTTAACAAATCAGGCCCCCGCCACACTCCTCACTATTCCCAGCAGCCTTGTGGAGTGGCTGAACACAGTAGTTTGTACACATTAGCTCCAGAGGACAGGGACCAGGATTTCCTGTGTTTCTGTGTGGCTGAATCGTCACAGCCTGTGTGTGTGCGTGTGTGTGTGTGTGTGTGTGTGTGTACGCGCATGTGTGTGTCTGGGGACCCTGGTTTGTAAGTCTCTGGTTCCCACTGGCAAATGCTACAGGCTTGAGATTTGAGTGCGCTTTGCTCATGTCCCTGCTTCTGTGTACATGACTATGTGTCCCGTGTCTGTGTGAGTGTCTCCTGGGTATGCGTCTGAGCCCCAGGTGAAGGTGAGTGTGCAAGGGCCTCGGCGGTTCTCCGTGGAAGAGACAGGGAGAGCATCTGGGTGGTGAGCTTGTCTGTGCCGCCTGGCAGGAGCGATCTCTGGATGTGCGTGGATGCTGGCGCCTGTGTGTAATGAGTCTGCGTGGGTTTGTGTGCGCGCCTGCATATGTGCGTGTACTTCCGATATGTCTGAGGGTGGCTCAGAGCTGTGTGTCCATCTGGGACACAGCCAAGTATGTCTGGGTACGTAAGATGTGTGCGTGTGGACGTGTGTGTTTCTGAGCCAGGGGTTTCCTAGACGGTGTGAGTCTGTTGTGTCTGGTATTGTGTGGGTGCGAGGAGACAGATTTTGTATCTGCATAGGTTTGTGTCCTGAGTGTATCCTCTCTGATATATCATGAGGTGTGGTTCTGGAAGCATACAACATACGTGTGTCACTGGATGTATATGTGACACAGGGTAAGAGTTTCTGTGGATCTCTGAGCATGCTCTGTGCGTACGTGTGTTTGTGTATGCTCTAGAGAGTGTGCCCGGGGACACAGGCCCAGCCCCTCCATGAAGAATGCTGGGAGCCCTGGGAGCTCAGCGGTCCCCCAGGCCTCCGCAGCAGCCGGCCTCACATTTTCCATCTCATTTTCCATCTCGCTGGAGCTGCCCGCCTCCCCCGAAGGACAGGCAAACCGCTGAGGATTCTTAAAGACCCAGGTCTCAGCGAAGCTTCTTCCAGGTCCCCTCTCAGCTGCCACTGGGAGGGGCTGGCACTCAGGGCAGGGTCCAGCCAGGAGCTCTGCTGACCGTAAATGACCAACCCCCCTCCCCAACCCAGCGACAGATTCTGGGAGCTGAGAAGAGCTGAGAAGACATCTGACACTTGGCCTGGTAGCCAAGAAGCTCTCAGAAAATACGAGTTGAATGAATGAATGAATGAATGAATGAATGAATGCCTGGAGAAGCAGGTAAGGGAAAGGGACAATGGAGACAGGCCCTAACATTTACTGTGCATCACACTCGAAAGGCTCCCCATGACCCTGAGGCAGGCATGCTTATCTCCCACTTTACAGAAGAAGAAACAGGCTCAGAAAGGCTGAAGCATCTCACCCAATATCACACAGCTTGTAACTGGCCAATCCAGGCAAGAACTCTGCTCTGTGAAACTCAGAGGCACAGGCCACCTCCTGCATGGGAGAGGGTGAAAGAGCAATGGGATGAGGGGACCTCCTTAGGGTTTTCTAGTGAGGTTCCTAAGTACATCCGCTGTGCAATTGTGGGAACATTTACATAGCCTCTTGGTTCCCTAATCTGCCAAATGGGTCTGACGTCAGAACCTTCAACATAGGGTTGCTGTGAGGAGTAAGGGCTTACTGAACCCAGAGCCTAGCGCCCTAGAAGTGATCAACAGGGAACAGCATTCATGAGGCAAGAGCCACAGAAGTCCAGGGATCAGTGGTCTGGGGGTCCCCAGGCCGTTTCTAGCAGTCCAGCTCCCTGGGTTCCAGCCTAACCATTAACTAACTCTTAAGGCTGAATCCAAACCCCCATCATTTCCTCCAGTACCTCAGCTCCCCCTCGTCCCAATCACACTCTGCGCTGGTGCAAGGCACATATTCACATCCACGCAGAGCAGACACGCACAGGCCCCTCGCTTCCTGCCCGCAGGTTCCGGGCCCCCACCCCAGCCTATGCTACCCCTACTTGTTCCCAAAAAGTCTTAGCCTAGAGTCTGGCACACAGCAGGACCCCTCTAACCAACCTGTGTCCCAGACTAGACACATTGCTAGCAAGTAAAAGCTCACTGCTCCGGTCATGCTATAGAAAGAACAGGACCTAGACTTAGTCCAACCAGGTTTGGAATCCTGGCTATGACCTGGGGCCTCCATTTACCCGAACGTACAATGAGCACTGGGAGTGGATTACAGATGCTTCCTCTGGGCCCTCCTGGGCTGACATCTAGATTGGCTGTGCTTCACTCACACCTAGAACCTCCAAGGTGGGGGCAGGGCAGCATGGAGTGTGATCACACCTTCCTATCCTCCTGGGAGCAGCTCCTGATTTATTAGCATCCTAAAGCTACGGGGACCCACTTTCTTGGCTTCTCTCAGCTCCCCCAAGAATAAAGACAGGGACATCCTGTCTTGTCTGCTCATTGGCTAACAATGACAACAGTTCCCCAAGAAATGTGGGATTTCACGGCTTGTAAAATGTTTTGTCTATTCATACCTCCTTCATTCCTGAAAACAATCCTATGAAGCTTCTCGGTAGGTTCCATCATCTTCATTATATAGATGAGAAAAAGGAGCTCAGAGAGGCCAAGCGACTTGCTCATAGCCACACAAAAATGGCAGACTCAGATCCCAAAGCCAGAGTCTTTGGGCCCCAACTCTCAGATTCTGCCATCTACATTCCGATGGTTCTCAGCATGCCCTCACCACATGGTGCAGGGACAACGGTTAGTGGTGATGGGGAGCTGGAAGACCTCAGACCACCAGGGCTTTGAAGGTCAAATGCAGTCATTGTGTCTGCTCTGCAGCTAAAGCTGTATCTTAGAATCCTGCAACTTCAAAAGTTAATAATCTTCAGACTTCCTTGGCTGGAAGGAGGTCAGGCTTCTCAGCTGTAGCCAGCACATAAATCTCTCCTGGAATCTTCCTTCTAATCACAATCACCAGCATTTTGTACAGTTTACAAGCTGCTTTCCACAAACCCTACATCTTCATCCAAACATGCAAGGTCATCCAGCCTTTGTTTGAATAACTCAAGGGACAGCAACCTCACTCCCTTCTCTGTAGCAGCTCCTACCATCTGATTGGGAGGCAGCTGCCCCATTTACACTCTCCCAGCTTGGGCCCCAGGGCAGGCCTCAGGCAACAGGAGATCGGCCACCACCCGTGAGGCCTTCCTTCCCCAGTTGACAGTTCCCAGAGCCCCCACCACTAGGAGACGAACCCAAGCAGGGCCCCACCAGACTTGGGACTCAACCCAGGTAACATGTAACCTGCAGGGGACACACGGGGGATCTGGAGTCCTCCTGGTAACTCAGTTTCTGCATCTGGGAAGCAAAGAGGCCCAGAGGGGCAGGAAACACGTCAAGAGTGTAATATACTCTCGGGGTGCCTGGGTGGCTCAGTTGGTTAAGCATCCAACTTTGGCTCAAGTCATGATCTTCAAGTTTGTGAGTTTGAGCCCCACATTGGGCTCTCTGCTGTCAGCTCAGAGCCTGCATGAGATCCTCTGTGCCCCCCCCGCCGCCCCTCCCCTGCTGGTTCTCTCTCTCTCAAAATAAATAAACTTTAAAAACAAATCAACCAACCAAAAGAGCATAATACACTCTTACTCCAAGCCCTGGCTGTCTGGAGAACCAGCTCAGGGACCCAGAGCAAGTGCCTTCCTCTCTCTGGCCGCAGTTAACCCATCTGTAGAATGAACAAAACATCTGCCATGGACGCTACACTTACGGTCCACATGCCCACTCTCTAGATTTTCACCTCGCCTCTGTGAGATTGGCAGCTGGATCAAAGAAGTTCAGGGACCAACCCAAGTGCACACGGCGAGAACTGCACCGTCTAGCCCTGCTCACCTCGCCATCCAACCTCCTTCCTCTCTCCAGTCTCTGTGTTGTCCTTCGAAGTCAATACGCTTTTTCCCACTTCCCTCAGCCTGGAATGTTCTTATCCTAGGTCCTATTCAGCTGGCTGCATGTCATCCTCCAGGCCTTGGCCTCCCTGAATGTCCCCAGCCCCACCTGAGAACACAACGGGTGCCCGTGCAAATGTGTCACACACCACTGGTAAACAGCAGTGATCACGACCGCCCTCATCTGAGACTCACTCTATGCCGGGCACTCCAGTGGTGTTTGCATACATTATCTCCTTTAACCCTGAAGGCTGCAAGATGTGTGATATACCTTTTTACCATGAGGAAACTGAGGTCTGTGTGCCCAAGTTCACACAGCCAGGAAGCCACAGACCTCAGATCCAAAAGTAGCTTGAGGTCTGCGCACAAAGCCTGAAGTACTGAATGAATGATGGAAATGTGGTCCAGTCCCAGCCCAGACAATGGGAGGTGACCAGCCAGGTCCTGGCCCCTGTGAGACCTTGGGCTCAACCCCCCGCCTTCTGGGACCACTGCCCATCTTAACAGTCACAGCTGGCCCAGGCAGACTCCAGAGCTCTGCCTGATGACCTCCTGGAATGGACAGGAACCCACAGGGGTTGGTACACAAGGAGACCCCGAAGCAAAGCTCCATGGCCCATCTCCCTTGCCAGCATGAACAGTGTGGGCCAGGAGGCGGGAGTAAGGAGCTCAGGTCAGAGGTCAGAGCAGCCCAGGCAGACAGTGCCAGAAGCAGCTCAGTACCAAGAGGGCAGGACCAGGCTTCTTTCTGGTTTGTCCCCGTCCTACCCACCCTCCACTTTTCCTCTCCTCACCACGGCTTCTAAAGACTGTGAGAGCTAACTAAACCTTCAGTTGTCAACAGTGCATGGGGCCTCTGGAAAACTTACCCTCCCATTTAACAGGCGAGAAAGCTGAGACCTGGCTTGGGGAAAGATCAGAGGCTGAAGGGGTGGATTCTGCTGATTCAGACAGACCCTGTCCTTTTATTCTACAAGCATTTACTGAACACATGCTGGAGAGGAGCTCCTGGGGGAAAATCAGGAGGGAGAGACACAGTTGAGCAAGACCCCAAAAGTCTAAGGAGAGAGAAACCTATTTGGCCAGAAGAGCCACAGTGCAAAGCTAAGTGTTGCCAGGCAGACATAAATCAGCAGCGTGATGCTGGTTCTGTGGCTCTAGGCCAGGGTACTCTGGGTATTATGCCAGGCCATCCACAGATAAGAAGAGTAGGTAACACTTCAGCCTCTTCCAAAACCATGCTCGGCCAGTGGTGGGAGAGCCCAGGAAGCTTTCAGTCTTCCCAGCCAAGGCCAGCACATTCTTTAAAGCTGCTACAGTGCCAAGCAGTGGGCACACAGAGACCGGCCAGCACCGAGTAGGTGCACATGTTCACTGAAAGGGTGAAGGCAAGGTAGTTCTGTTCCCCTGGGAAGCTCTCAGGCGCCCCAGACGCTCAGAGGGAAGGCGGCTTTCAGATGGACGGCTTCCCTCCTCTCACTGGGAACATGGCAAGGCCAAGGGCACCCGCCATAAGGGGCCGGTGGGACTGCTGTCTGTACTGGGCAGACGACAGCAGAAGACAACGTCCTGGGGTTTAGGAAGCTGCCTCTGAACCAGTTCTCCCACGACATCATCCTCCCAGGCTGTGGGACCGTTAGACTGGGCGGAAGTCGGACTCTAGCCAAGGGGATGTTCCCAGATGTCATGCTTTCAAACGGGACCCGCCCTGAAAGGCAGGCGGGGACAGGCCTGAACCAAGGAAAGCCCTGGTTAAAGACTCAGGATGGTGTCCTGGCCTCTCCTTGGCAGGGGCCGGCCACAGGTTTCCCTGGCAGAAGGGCACACCAATACCTGTCCTGGAAAAAAAAAAAGCCACCAAAGGTCTAGCTTTGGCCTGGGGGTGGGGGTTCTAAGCAGCTTAAGGACTGAGGTCCAGCCCCTCACTGACTACCCACCCCCACCCCAAGTAATGCATCTAGTAATGATGCATCTTCCAAAGCAGTTTTCTCATGCCTCCCTCCCTCCAGAATCAGGGCCCTTTGGCCAGTCTCGTCATCTAGGGTTCTCCTCAGGAGACGGTTTCCCAGATGAAAAGGGAGGCAGGGTGTGTGGGAGCCCCGGGGAGTCTCCCTTTCCCGGCTCCTTCAGTGGGACCATAGGCCTGCGGGTGCCTCAGGCCCCTGGGGCCGCCACAGCCCGCACCTCCCGGGGCCTCCCTCTCCCCCACCAGCGCCCCCACCTTGAGATAGTCGTTCTCAGAGCGCAGCTCCTCCAGTTCCCGCACGAAGCCGCCGGGCCCACAGTCCAGCATCTCCTCGGTGAGGTCGGAGAAGGCGAGAGAGGCACTGAGTGGCAGACGGCTGCTGCCCACCGACGACGCGGCCACCGACGGCTCATCGGGGGAGGCGGGCGGCCGCGGGGGCTGCTGTGCTGGCGGCGCGGGCTGGGGCGGCTGCCCGGTGCGGGCCCCCGCCGGGCCCCCGGCCGCCGACTCGGCGTCGCTGCTCAGCGCCAGCTCCAGGCCCAGCAAGCGCGCCTCCTCCGACGCGCAGTCCGACACCTCCGAGCTGCTGTCGGTGAGGCTGGGTGGCGGGGGAGGCGGTCGCGGCCCGGTGCCCGGGCGCGGGCGGCCCTTGGCGCGAACCCCGGTGCGGACCCCGGCCACTCGCGTCCCCGCGCTCCGCGCCCCGGGCGCCACTGCGCGCCCCTTCTTGTCGGGCCGCGCGGAGGACGCGGCGCTGCAGGCGGCTGCGGCGCCCGGGCCTGGGCCTCGGCGGCCTTTGGCCAGAGACCAGCCGGCCACGTCCTTGGGCCGGGCCGGCGACGGCGCGCGGTGGCTCTTCTTCCTCTCCGGGGCGGGCGCGGGCGGGGGACCGCAGCCCCGGGCCGGGGGTTCCCCCGCCGGCACCTCCATCGCGGCCTCCCTTGGCCTCAGAGAGCGGCGCGCATGGCCGGGGCCCACCCGGCCTCCGCGCCCCTGGGGAGGGTCCCGGCGCCGCTCCGGCCCCTCGGGCTGCGGCTCCTCTCGGCCCACCTCAGCCCCGGGGCTGCGCTCTGGCCCCGACCCCCGCCGCACCGGCTCTCCACTGCCCTGAGCTCGGAGAGAGCGGCCCGATCGCCTCCAGGCGCCCCGGCTGCGACTCCGGCTCCGCCCGGCGCCCGCCCCCTCGGCCTCGCCGCGCCCCCGGAGTGCGCCCGGGACTCGGCTGCCTGCGCGCCGATCGCTCCCTCGGGCTCCGAGTCCGGCTGCGGCCCGGGCCCCGGCTCCGCCCGGCGCGGCCCGCCCCCCGCGCAGCCCCGCCAGCTCCCCGCCCAGCCGCCTCGGCTCGGGGGCGCGCGGCTCCGCGAACAAAAGGCGGACGCGGCGGGAGCGGCAGGGAGGGACACAGGCTGCGAGCGAGGGAGGGATCTGCGAGGCAACAGCGACCCCCTCGAGGGTCAGGCGGGCCTGGGCCGCCGCGGCCCGGGCTCCGTCCTCCTCCGCTCCGCCGCCGCCCCCTCCCCTGCCCGCCTGGGGAACGCACCCGGCCGAGGCCCCCCTGCGCCCAGCGTCCGGGCAGGGGCCGCGGGAGCGGCGAGCGAGGGGACTGCCAGGCAGAGGCCGGGCCGACCTCAGATCGCTGGAGCCAGCATCCATATACACCGCCGGTGCCTCGCCCCTCGCGGCTGTGCGGAGCGTGCGCGAACTCCGCCCCCCTCAACCTAGCAAAGCAAGACCAATTATCCCATTGTACAGATGCGTAAACTGAAGTCTAGGGAAGACCCGCGATTAGCGCAAAGTCACTGGCGAGGCTGGGATGGAACGCAGACCTCACCCCTCCAAGGGCGTGCTCTGGTTCTTCTACCTCCGCCTCCCTCTTACAGGCCCTAGGTGCGCGCCCAACTCTGCACACTTTGACAAGCTGGGATCTTTCAGCTTTCAGACTCTGCACGGCTACAATGGAGGCTGCCCATTATGAGGTGTCAGACCAGCGATGCTTTGGGAGTAGACTCTGACCCCGGTAGGGAATGGCACGGACTGAGGACAATTACCCTGACCCCCACACGTTTCCTCCCCAGGGCAGCCCCGGACAACCCGGGAGCGCTAGCGCTGGCGATTTCCTTTCTTTCCTTCCAGGGCTGTGCTTCTGGCTCTGTTGTTGATTTTCCGTGTCCATCACACCTTCCCCGCCTCCTTCCCCTCCCCCGCTGCTTGCCGCTACTGCTCCTCGCGGAGTCACCACTGGGCAGAGCCAGTTTTAAGTCTTTGGGCTGCCCCGGTGGGCACCCATGCCCTAAGAGTGGCACCCCCTTTGCGACCCGGAGAGGCGGGCATTTACCCCTCTGCAGCCTCTTCTCCCCCGCCACCGTTCCTGCCTCCCCTCCTTTTCCTCCACCTCCTCTCCCGTTCCCCATCCTCCCTACCCCCCCAGTTCTGTTTCTTCACCTCCCCTGCCCTTGACACTCAGTTGGCATCAGGTCTGCTTCATCACTCCCTCACAGCAGTGAATACAGGGGTATGCCCTCTCACCTGAGGCATGGCTTCATCCTGATCTAGGCGTGTCCTGGTGTGTGTGGGCCCCCTCCACCCTCAGATTTTCCCTCCAGGTGGCACACACAGACAGTGGAGCAGGGCCACCTAGCAAGTTCTCTGCAAAGTATTCCCACCCCATCCTTGCAAGGCACCAGCTCCCTTGTTCCCACTGACCGTCCACTCAACCTAGTCCATAGGCACCAGATAGGACAATGAGTGGACTTGTCGTTGGCACATTCCTGACCTCATGGAGCTTAGAGTATGGGGGGGATGGGCCACAATTGAGTTATCACACAAAATAAGGCCAAGGTGGTATTGTGTGGCACAGGGGCAAAGCCTTCCCACCTCCTGGGCCTCAGAGTCCCCACCCGGTCTAGTGTAATATAACAGATGACAGGGTCCTTCCAGCTCTGATGCCTACATTTCTTGTAAACTGGTCCTTTTCTGGCACAGAGATGCTATAGAGTTCTTAGAAATGGTTTACCTTCTCTGTGTTTCAGTTTCACCTCTATGCATTATGTAGGTATGGAGATGTTGGATGGTGTGAATCCAGGCAGGCGACATGCTAGACCAGGCCAGCTTAGCAGCTCCTGACACACCCATGGTCACACTGGGGTCCTGAGATTAGAGTGGCCTGGATCTTCCCACTTGGACCTGGGCCCAAGTCCTGGCTCTACCACATATCCTGCCTGGGTCTCAACACTGACGGCTGAGAAGGAGGCTGAGGGCCCTTCCTGCTCTGAAGGCCTTTGGATTTGAGGAGCCATGAATCTACAGCGTAGCCCCAGCCACAGGGCCCTGGTGGCCCTGCTCCAGAGGTGGCATGGGGCCTAGGTAGGGGCCCTGGACTCAGGCTTAGTTCAGACCAGGAAAACCTGGACTTGCTGGGAGTCCAGAATGGGTGACATGTAGGCAGGGAGACTCTCTGCAGCTTCCTGACCGTTGGGCACTCGCTTATGCCAGGCTCTGTGCTCAACCCTTCAGTAGAGGATCTCAGAAAGGTTAGGAGTTTCTTGTGGCTGATTGCATTTTCCAAAGATAGGAACAGCAATACACAGCCCATCCGTTCACTCCTTTCAAGTGTGGCATTGACCCTCTTCCAGCTGAGTGACGGGATCTATACTCCCTCCCCTTTAACCTGAGTAGGCCTTTGTGACCGCCTCAACCAACAGAGAATGGCAAAAGTGATAGTGTGACTTCCAAGGCTGGCTCCTAAAAGGCCATTCGTCACTCTCGCATGCGCTCGTGCTTGCTCGCTTGCTCTCTCTCAATCCACTCACCTTGGAACCCAGCTACCATGTTGGGAGGAAGCCCAGGCCTCACGGAGAGGTTAGTGAAGGTGCCCCAGCCAACAACTCCAGCTCGGGTCCCCGCTAGCCACCAGACATGGGAGAGAGTAAACCTTCAGATGATTCAGCCCCCAGCCCTGGAGCTGTCCCAGCCGATGCCAAGTAGAGCAGAAATGAGCAGTCCCAAACTGCAAAATAAATATTGTTGTTTTAAGCCACTAAGTTTTGGGGCAGTTTGTTACGCGGCCATGGATTACTGGAATGCTTGTCCAAGGTCACATAGCTTGGAAGTGGCGGAGCTGAGACTGATTGGAACCCAGGGTCATCCAACTTCACAGTCTGTTGTCCTGCATTAATGGGTGATGCTCAGCTCAGGCACACAGGGTATGGGGCATAAAGCTCCACTCAAGACAGAATGAAGCATCAAATGATTATAAGAATTATATATCAGATTGTGAGAAATGGTGCTGGTTACCCAGTGGGAAAAAGTTTATTTCCTCCCATTCAAGCTGCTAAATTGACCGACATGATGAAAACCGAATGGAGACTAAATCCTGGAAGGCTTCAAAGAGGAGGTGATTTTTTTAAACTAAATGTTTTTTTCATCATATAAATTATGAAAGAAACAAGTCACTGGCTGAGGGAGAATTAGAGGAATTAATAAGGGAATCTACTTTAAATAGTGTAGTCAGGGAGGTCTTGCTGAGGAGGTGACATTTAAATTGAATTATTAAAAAAAAAAAAATCCCTGGGCTCCTGGGATGGTTCAGTCAGTTGAGCTTCCAACTCTTGATTTCGGCTCAGGTCATAATCCATGCTGAGTATGGAACCTACTTAGGATACTCTCTTCCTCTCTCTCTCTCTCTCTCTCTCTGCCCCTCTTCCCTGCTCATCTGCTCTTTCTCTCTCTAAAATTTAAAATAAAATTTAAATTTAAAAAATGTAAAGCCCTAAAACTTAGGGGTGGCAGGGGCACCTGGGTGGCTGGGTAGGTTAAGCATCTGACTTCAGCTCAGCTCATGATCTCACAGTTTGTGGGTTTGAGCTCTGCATCAGGGTTCTCTGCTGTCAGCACAGAGTCCACTTTGGATCCTCTGTTCCCCCCACCTCCGCACCTCCCTCGCATTCTCTCTCTCTCTCAAAAATAAATAATCATAAAATAAAATAAAATCCTAAAAAAAAATAAAATAAATAAACTGAGTTATTCAGGGATGCCTGTCTGGCTCAGTCGTTAGAGCATGCAACTCTTAATCTCAGGGTCATGAGTTTGAGCCCCCCATTGGGCATGGAGCCTACTTAAAATAAAAATTAAAAAAAATATATATAGGGGCACCTGGGTGGCTCAGTTGGTTGAGTGTCCAGCATCAGCTCAGGTCATGATCTCATGGCTTGTTAGTTCAAGCCCTGCATTAGGCTCACGGCTATCAGCACGGAGCCCTCTTGAGATCCTCTGTCCCCCTCTCTTCAGCCCCTCCCCTGCTTGCACTCTCTTTCTCAAAAATAAATAAACATTTAAAAATATATATGTGTATATATATATACACGTGTTTTACACACACACACACACACACACACACACACACACTGAGTTATTCTGGGGGCCAGACTAAGAGAATTCAGGCAGAGGGAAGAGCAAGGGCAAAGGCTCCGGAGGAGGGACAAGCTTGATAGATGTTTAAGGAAGTAAGAAGGTTGATGTGACTGGGACTTGATGGGTGATGGACAGTAAAGGACAAGTTAAAGCTGGAGAGGATCCAGGCATGCCCTGGGCATGGGCTTTATTCTTGCTGCAATGACAAGTCATTGGAGACTCTAAGCGGGGGCATGATAGAATCTAATTTGTGTTTTAAACAGGTCACTCTAGATGGTCTGGAGTCATGAAGAGTCATCAGCATTTGGACAATATTTAAATCCATGGGACCAGGTGAGGTCATGGTGGGAGAGCGTCTATAGTGAGGAGAAAGACTGGCCCACAAGGAGGAAGTTAAGAATTCCTGTTTCTAGGGGCACCTGGGTGGCTTAGGCAGTTGAGCATCCGACTTTGGCTCAGGTCATGATCTCACAGTTCATGATTCCAGCCCCGTGTGGGGATCTGTGCTGTCAGCGCAGAGCCCACTTTGGATCCTCTGTCCCCCTCTCCCTCTGCCCCTCTCCTGCCCACACTCTCTCTCTCTCAAAAGTAAATAAAACATTAAAAAAATAATAAAGAATTCCTGGTTCTAGAAAGTGGGTAAAAGGACAAGCCAGCCACAGAAGACCAAGAGGGAGCAGCCAGTGAGGTAGGAAAGAACACGCAGCAATATGTTGTCTGGAGGTCCAGACACTAGACCCGACTGTCAAGTGGCGGAGAAGCTGGAGGAAGATGAGAGCAGAAAAGTGCTCCCTGCATAGCACACAGAGGTTGCTGGAGACCTTGACAAGGTGGGGGCGGGGGGGCCCAGAAGCCAAGGGGAGTGGACTGAAGAGTGAACAGGACATGGAGGCAGGATGCAGAGGGAAGAGAGATGGAGCAGTGGGGGAGGGGACTGTCACATCAAGACGGAGACAGAGAGAGGGAGAGAGAGAAGGAGAGAGAACACACTAGCCAGAGATGGATACAGCCGGGCTGGAGAAGAGGAGACATTCAGATCCAGTGATAGGGGCCTGGCTTCTGAAAGGAGCAGGGGCCCTTCCTGTTGTCCTGGAGGAAGGATGGAAGAGATGGATGAGATGCAGAGGCCTCTGTCGGGAAGGTGAGGGCACGGCTGACAACTGGCTTCTGTTTTCTCCGTGGAGAATAAGGTCACCAGGTGAGAGCGAGGAGACCAAGGAGGACAAAGACCTCAGATCTCAGCGAACAGAAATCAGATTCCCCAGGACAGTGAGGGGGTGTGTCAGCCCATCTTAGGAAGCCATCCGAGGTCCAAAGTGAAGCCAGTCCATGCAGCGAGCATGGGGTGTTTTCTAGAAGGGACCTTGATCATTTTTCTCCTAAGGTCCTCAGGTGTATTTCGCGTCGCGGAAACCGCGCAGCACACCCTGCCTTTTTTTCACTTACCAGGATACCAGAGGCATTTCCCCATTCATGTATAAACTCTTTGCAAACATTATTTAGAAACAATCCACAGAGTGGATGTTCCAAGGGTCACTTAACCTTTCCCCCTTTTCTTGGACATTCAAATTGTTTCCTGGAAAGGATATCGGAGCTCTGAAAGCGGTGGAGTGTGGTCTGGAAAAGAAAGGAGAAGGCGAGCCTGGAGGCAGAGCTGGGACGTCTGACCCTCTGGCGCCAGGAATCCCATCAAGAAGCTTTTAGGGGCCTCTTACCAGCAATTGGTGTTTCTGACAGGTCACATTCTGGGTTTTCCAGAACAGGAGGACAAAGAATGGGACAGCAAGGCAAAGCTCACTGGCTTCTCAAAGTGCCCATTGCCCAGTGGTTCAGGTATTGAGCATGGGGGAAATAAGGCTGGGAGAGCCAGACGTGTGACCCCTGAACCGTTTATAGTTTAAACACATATTGCAACAGCCATGTTTGAGGTGGCAACAGGCCCCTTCACTTGCTTGTTTTCCCCATAATACAAGTCTTTTCTTCATCCTCCCAACCTTCCTGGAGGGGGTATTGCCCCAGGAGACCTGGCCTTGGACAAGGTATCTAGGGACTCAAGACCCCTCCACAAAGCCCAGCAGAGGGGATCTCATGTGAGCATGAAGCGGGCCACCTGAGCCAGTGGGCTCACCCACCCAACAGAGGCCAGGGGACCATTTGGCGGACATATTTTCCAGGGGATACTGCCCTGGCTGGAGACTGCTCTTTCTGGGATCAAGCTGAAGCCACTTCCAACTTGGGATTCTGTGATTCAACAACACAGCATTCACTGCATCCTACTATGAGCCAGGGACAGAAAGGTAACCCACGTAGACAAAACGCCTACTGTGTGCCAAACACTGGGCTTCCCATGCGTGATCTCACCTACTGTCACAACAGGCCACTGAGGAAAGAATCACCACCTCATCTGAGATCGGGAGTAGCCAGGGCAGAGCCCTACAACATGGGGTGATTGGTGGAGCATCCCACAGCATTGCCCTTTCCTGTAGCAGCTGTACCCAATAAAGATAGGTTCCTAACAGTGGGCTTCAGGCACAGGTGCGGTCAGAGGAGTTGAGGAGGCAACAGTTCAGTGTCCTCCATCTCTTTGGGCTGGTGGGGGAGGAGCTGGGGCCAGAGGGTGACAAGGTCTTGTTTGTGTGTGTTTATGGGATTTGAGTTTCTGATGGACGATAATCACTGCCAGGCTTCCCAACTGGAACAGGAGTGGGCACAGGGCCAGGACCTGCTGCCCTCGGGGCAGGTATAAGAGCCCGGGAGGAGGGCCTCGAGTCTGACTGGAGCAGACGTGCCAGCCACCGCTGGGGGACCAGGGTGCCGAGCTAAAGCTGCTTCGGACAGACTTCCGAGTGGAAGAGTTGGCTCTGGAAGTGGCCCTCTCTCTGGGGAGAGTCTGGGAGACACAGGCTGGACAGGCTGCTGGAGGTTACCAGAAGCCAAGGTTCTGCAGCGTGAGTACACTCTTCCACGGATCCTGCCTTTTTCTTCCCCACTGAGCGACTTCTTTCCCCCACTGAGTGACCGAGTGACTCTGTCCCAGAGGAGCCCAGGTGGAGGCTGAGTGGCCCCTTGTCAGGAATTTGAGCCCTGGATTTCTCAGAGGCAGTGTGGGGGGAAGGCAATAGGCACTGTCATTTACCCAGTGCTATGAAACACCAGCCACTGAGGGTTATCTCACCAAATGGGTAAGAGAAGGATGGAGGCTGGGCTTAGCATCCTAGTTCTTTGGGGAGGGGGGCGCAGAGAGAGAATCCCAAGCAGGCTCCATGGTCAGCACAGAGCCCAACACGGGGCTCCATCTCACGACCCTGAGATCATGACCTGAGCCGAGATCAAGAGCCAGACGCTTAACCGACTGAACCCCCCAGACGCCCCAGCATCCTAGTTCTTCAGGCATTATCTTCATTTACTCTTACAACAGCCCTATGAGGTGGACACTAGTATTTTACAGGAGACAGAAGCACAGAGATGTTAAGTAACTTGCCCAGGGTCACATAGCAAGTAAGTGGCAAAACCAGGATTTGAACTCCTGGACTCCAGAGCCTGTACTTGTAACCTCCACATTACACTATTGTGTGGCTGTGTCTCTTCCCTTTCTGACCGGTAATTTCCTTACCTGTAATTTAAGGGTATAAAACTTGATAATCAGAAATATATTACCCTGAGCCTCCCTAAAGATACCTTGAGATGGGTCAGCTTTAAGCACCGGGAAGCCTTGTTGGAAACATTATCAAGAACTCTGTGCATGTCAGCAACCAAACGTTTGAAATTTATCATAAAGGATATAATCTGATTTACGAACAGGGAATTTCATTACAGTTTTGCTTATAATTACAGAACATTAGAAGCAAACAAAATGTCCAACAGTTGAGGAATGAATGATATGTATCCTGTGATAAAATAATATGTAGTCATTAAAAATCATGTGTTCAAGGGACACTGAATGTCACTGGAAAATTCTCATTTGTTAAGTAGAAAAAGCACTTCATAAAATTATATATGGTATGATGTATTTATAAAAGTGTGTATGTATATGTATATTAAATAAATGAAAAAGACTGGGAAACTAACCTTAAGGGTTGAGAGTTTATCTCTGAGAGATGGAATTATGAATATTTTTGTATTTTTCTTTATTCTTTTCTAGATTTCTCAAAATTTCTATAATGAATATGACTTTTTAAATTAGAAAAAAATTTATTTTATTTAAAAAAATTTTTTAATACTTATTTATTTTTGAGAGAGACAGACAGACCGAGTACAAGCGGGGGAGGGTCAGAAAGAGAGGGAGACGCAGAATCTAAAGCAGGCTCCAGGCTCTGAGCTGTCAGCACAGAGCCTGACGCGGGGCTCAAACTCACAAACTGTGAGATCATGATCTGAGTGGAAGTTGGACACTTAACCGACTGAGCCACCCAGGCACCCCTGTTTTTTGTTTTTTAAGATCTGTTCTTTTGGTTTAGGCTTGACTCCTTTCAAGCTTCTGTTCTGATATACTCATTGGCTTTGATAGGTAACTGAATTACTAGCAGTCAGTATTGTGAGGGCCTCTGAGATAATCTGGTCCAACATGTTTCATGTGGGAAAACTGAAACCCAAGGGTACAAGGGACTATCCACGGTCAGAAAGAGAACCGGAAGCTCCAGACCCCTAGCCTGGAGTTCAGGCATCTGCCCAAAGGGCCACAATCCCTAGGCCAAGCTGCCAGAAGGGCAAGGAGGAGGAAGGGAATCACAGCTAGAATTTACCATGTATGGTTAATACGCGTTAGTCACAAATTGCAAATGAGGCCTTGAATGCCGAGGGTAGCTGACCTCATAGACCCACCCAGTGACAATTTGTCCTGGGAGTGACAGGTGAGAGGGAGCAAAGGGCAGCTGGGTGTCCTGAAGCTAGCAGGGTGTGCTCCAGGCCTCTCCCTCTCACCTCTAGGCCTCGCCCAGCAGTGCTTTCTCCCGTGACGGCTGAGGACTCTTACTGCCAGCGGCTGGGCTCGGACCGGAGAATGAAAGGTCTCCGCTGGCATTACACTCGGCTGGTAAGGGGCCCAGCGTGGGCTGGGGGTTAGGTCAGCAAAGGTACTGGAGGCCAGATGTCTGGCAGGAGGGGATCTGGGCTAGGAATGGATGCAGGCAGGAGATGTGTCCCCCTTCCAAGTCCCTCCTCAGCTGGCCTGGAGTTCAGAGTTCAGGAACCCGGGCCTCGACACCCACCCCATGGTCCTGAGCCCCTAAGGAGCACAGACAGCTGTCTCCAGCCACACAAGCTCTGTCCAGAAGCCCCACTCAGCTAGGACCTGCTCCCCTAGGCCTGAACCTGGGGATTAACAAAGCAGCATCCTGGTCATTTCTCATCCTCAAGGAGACCTCTCCTTATGAAAAGTCCCCAAGTCACTGTGCCCCACAAGGCACATGTTTGCACACACACAACATACACTGTGGTACAGAGCAGAAGCGTAACTGAACGAATGCAAAACCAACATACATCCACACTGACACACACACACATATTTATACAATCCCGACTCACAAACACATGGACAGGTAAACACACAAAGTTACTCAACATCTCCTCACGCTGATTTGCCTGCACAGGTCTATTTGAAGCCAATGCACACATCCACAAGGAGGAACACACATCTTGCACAAACCCGGGCACACACTCTCTCACCTACTCCACGTCTTGTCTTCCCGGCTGACAGGGAAGCCCCTGGCCCTTATTTCCGTTCCTTGTAAGAGAAGGACAGTAAGGAGCACATTCTTCTTAGGATTCTTGGGAAAATACAGGGAGGTCAGCACCGCAAGCACTTCACTCAGACCTGGTCAAGTGTGTGAGTATCAGAATTGGTAGTGTTAGGATTATTATTCCAGGTGCAGATGCACACAGAGGTAGCTCCCGGGGCTGGCTGGCTGCCACCCGCCCTTCTCTGCTGCCCCTGAGCTTAGAACTTGATCCTCTGGATCTGGAGCAGACAGAAAACCATAGTGCCCATGGCCACATCCGATGGGCACACGTACCTCTGACCTCCGGCTGGCAGGGGCCAGGGCAGAAGCCAGACGCAGGCAGGGGCAGTCTTGTCTGTCATGGGCACCAGCCTCCTCTGGCTGGGCTGGAGGTTTCAGGGCCCTGGGCAGGGCTGATGAGGCAGCTGAGGCTCTTGGGCTCCGGAGACGTGGAAGTTGGTGTCTCCTCGTCCCTCGACTCACCAGGGCTCTTTGTGTCTTTGCAGCCCAGCCAGGCGGAGGACACTCTGCCTGTGGAGGAGGGTGAGGAAGAGGAGACAGCTCCAGCCCCATTCTCAGCTCCTGTTCCTGAAGATCCCGTGGAGCCCCAGCTGGCGGAGGCCAGCCGGGTTCTAGGAGCCTCAGAGATCAGGCAGGTTCGAGGAGCCCAAGGGCCCCACCCTCCTGCCCTACCCCACCAGGTCCGGGGCATCTGGGGTCACTCCTGCTTTGTTCCAAAGCAGGGATGGGGGTGGAAGGATGAGGTAGGGAGGATTAGGGGGAGGGCCTCAGCATCTCATCTATTCTCCAACCTCTAGGGACCAACGTGACCAAAGGGAGGGGGTCCTGAGGGAGACCTGACCTTGGTTCAAATCTTGGCTCTGCCACTTATTCCCCATGTGGGCTTTAGGCAACTTGCTTCACCTCCCTGACCCTCATTTTCCTCAACCGTAAAATGGGAATAATAATCCCTCTCTCCAGGGTTTGCTAATGAGCCCTTGGGAAGAGTAAACTCCTCTGTAACCTGTAAAGCACCATGCCCGTGTGAGTGGGGTCCCAGAGGATATAGCGGGAGGCCCAGGGACAAGGGTCCACCACTCACCTCCAGCCCTGTCTCTAGCTCAGCCTCCACCTCCCGCCAAGGGTCACCGGACATTCCTGGAGCCTGGCCTTCTGTACGTCGAGAAATGGCTTCAGCCTGCGGAGCCTTTACAGGCAGATGGAAGGCCAAAGTGGGCCAGTGCTACTGGTGCTGAGGGACCAGGATGGGCAGGTGAGCTGGGCCAGGGCCCCAACCTGAAGTTCTGGGGGTGCCCAACCACACACCAGTGGGCCCTGCCCCAGGGCAGCCTCAGGGACGAGAGGCAGCGGTGATAGCCCAAGTCGCAGTGATGATGACATTGACACCTACATTGCTCAGAGCCATTCCTTCCTCCCTTCATTCCCTAATTCATCCATTCAACACATGTATATTAAGCACCTTCTACGTGCCAGCTTAGACGCTGACTAGACTAAGGTCAGGACAGAAGTGGTTCCGGCCCTCTTGGAGCTACAAGCCTAATAGGGAGGCAGGGCCAGGAGTTAAGCAAATAACTGGGGAGACATTTTAAGTGGGGGATCTACGCCTTAATGATTCGTTTATGCTTTGAAAACATCCCCCTGCTGGTGGGAGAATGGATTAGAGGGGCTAAGAGAGCGAGCTGGCCAGTGAGGAGGCAGCCACAGCGCCTGCATTTTACAGCAGGGACCTTGGGAGGGCACTGTCTCAAATCCAGGCGGTCTCACCAACAGGGGGATTTCTGGCAGGCTCTCTAAACAGGGGCCAGTGGAGGGGATAAAAGCTGGTTTCAACTGCTTTTGTGTGGAAGGAACACGTTAGAGCTGGGAGCTATCTCATGGGGCCCTGAGGACCCTCATGTGGGCAGGAGCTCCTAACATCCTCAAGATGCTGACCCAGAACTTTCCACCTCAAGGCCAGGGAGCTCACTTCTTCAGGATGGAGCCCCTTCCTTGGCCGGATGCCACTGACCAGGAGGAAGTTGTTCCTTATATTAAGCCAAAACCTATTCCTCATGGATGCCTCCCAATGATCCTACCTCTGCCCCTCAACTCTGTGTATTAGAGTGAAAACCTGCAGTCCACCACCTATTCCACAAGGGGAACATGGCTATGGTCCCACTACATAGTGAAATATCGCCAAGGGCTGGTAAGAAAAATGATGTAGAATCATAGCTATTAAAAGTCTTAAGGTTTTGTTTTTATTTTATATTTTTATTTTTTAAGATTTTATTTTTAAAGTAATCTCTACAGCCGATGTGGGACTTGAACTCACAACCCTGAGATCAAGAGCTGCGTGCTCCACCAACTGAGCCAGCCAGGTGCCCCAAGTTTTTTTTTTTTTTTAATGATGTTTATTGATTTATTTTTGAGAGAGAAAGAAAGAGAGAGCAAGCAGGGGAGGGGCAGAGAGAGAGGGAGACAGAGCCCAAGCAGGTTCCGTGCTGCCAGCACAAGCCTGATGTAGGGCTTGAACTCACGAACTGTGAGATCATGACCTGAGCTGAAATCAAGTCAGACGCGTAACCGAGTCACCCAAGCACCCTTCAAGTTTTTGTTTAAAAATTTTTTTAATGTTTATTTATTTTTGAGAGGGGGGGACATATGGAGTGCAAATGGGGAGGAGTAGAGAGAGAGACACACACACACACAGAATCTGAAGCAGGCTCCAGACTCTGAGCTGTTAGCACAGACACTGACACAGGGCTCGAACTCAGGAGCCATGAGATCATGACCTGAGCCAAAGCCAGACACTTAACCAACTGAGCCACCCAGGCGCGCCAAGTTTTTTTTTTTTTTTAAAGTAGGATATGAAAGGTACTCTTGGACCAGTGGAGAAAATGTATTATGAACTGGATACTAGATAATATTATGAAATTGCTGTTAATTTTCTTAGGTATAATGATAGTACTGTGGTTATACATGAGAAAGTCCCCATTCTTGGAGCTGAACTATTTAGGGGTAAAAGGTTATAATAACTGCAAATTCAACAGGACACCAAAAAATAAAAGGAGAGAGAAAGCAAATATGGCAAACACATTTTACAGTTTTAAATCCTCATAGAGGATATCTGTGTCTGGCTTTTACTTTTTGGGATGTTTGAACTTTTATAAAGAAAAGTGAAGGGGGGAAGCAGCTTACAAACCAGTACAGGGCTCCTGGTTGGCTCATTTGAAAGAGCATGTGACTCTTGATCTCAGGGTCGTGAGTTCAAGCCCCACTTTGGGTGTAGAAATTACCTAAATAAACAAAACTTAAAAAAAACAGATGTACTATAGGATCTGGTTTTCTATATAAGAATATGTACACTGGCGTTAAACAGACACGGGGAGGAAAGGCACAAAAATGTTAATAGTTATCTTGGGGAGCAGAGGGGGATTTGGGATGGCTTTATTTTTTCTTTCTGCTTATCTGTAACTTCTAATACTTTTCTACAAGGATTACTTATACAAAATAAGTACATTTAAGGAAAAGTAGGAGGACACTAGCAAGGGCTCTTCCTTGGGGAGTGTTAAGGGAAAGGAGACACATTGATGGGCCCTGAGGCCCTCCCCATCCCCCCAACTCTGTCCCAGACTTCCTAGGGGCCCTGCTAGGATGAGGCTATATTACCACGCCTGGAGAGTGGTGTTGCCAGAGGACCTCCACTCCCTTCTCGCTGCAACTTCAAGTTCTTCTGCTTTCCAGATGTTTGGAGCCTTCTCCTCCTCGGCTATTCGACTCAGCAAAGGCTTCTACGGTACTGGAGAGACATTTCTCTTCTCCTTCTCCCCACAGCTGAAGGTAATATTCCCAACCTTCTAGAGAGAGTGAAAGGAGGACTTATGACAAAGATCCTGGGGTCCTAGTGGTTCCCAGCTCTATCCCCCATGCTGGGATGCCTGGTATTCGTCTATCTTTCCACAGAGGGAAAGTAACAGGGCAGTCGTGGGCAGTGCATTGCCCATCTTCATTTCTTAAAATGCTCAGTAGGTCCTTGGCAACCATGGACTGGTGCAGAGAGGAAGAGGCATGTTGTTCACCAGATGCAGGCTGCAAAGACAAGATGGGTCCAAGTGCAGGTAGATCTGTGGGTGTCCAAGTAGGAAGATGAAGACACACACATCCAATGACTTCAGTCTTCTTATGAAGTATGGGGTGAGGTCATCAGCTAAAAGTGAGGATGGAGAAGTATGAAGGTTGAGCAGAGAGAAGGTATCAAATCGTCATCACAGGAGTGGAAAGGGAGGCCTACTAGAGAGAACCAGACAGGCATAAGGACAGCTAGGTAGCGTTAACTGGAGATGGGGAGTGGCATTTTAAAGGCAAGCCAGTCACTTGGGCACGTGTTTTCCTCCAGCTGCATTCAGGTCCTCGGGATCAGGCATGGACAGAGTGGATGGGAGGGCACATCGAGGATGGGGCGTTGGCCAAGCTGGTTTGACAGAGGGAGAGAGGGAAGCAGAAGTTGAAGGGAGTGAAAATACAAAATGGACCACAGAACCTAAGGGATCGGTGGGGGAAGGGGGGCCAGGGAGGCTGAAGGATAATGAGGCAAAGATGAAAACAACAGATGAGAGGCGGCCTTGAGGTCAGAGACTTGGAACAATGACACAAGTGGAAGAGTATGTTGGAATATAAGATACAGAGTGAGGGACGTTGGAGTAGACTGGTAAGGGCAGGTTCCTGAGTGTGACTGTAAGGGACAGTGGCTGAAGTGGGTGTAAGAAAACCCCTTGAGAGGAAGAGGAGAGGAGCTGAGGACAGCCATTGGAGGGGTCCGTGTGGATGGCGAAGTTCACCAAAGACAAAGGTAGAAATTAGGAGGGAGTTGAGGATGGTGAGCTAGAGTTCATGCCTCTAATTAATGGTGACTGGTGACTAGGAGGTGGGTGAGTGACAGAGACAAGGTGACTGGTATCGTCATATGGTACTTGCTGCCAGAGAGCAGGGCTTTGAAGGAGGAAGGAAAACAGTCCCCAATCTCTCCCATCTAAAGCTTTTCCATCTCTGGGCTATTTATTGACTAAAACTACTTAGCGCTGCATGCCTGGCATGAAAAACACTACTTAAAAATTTTTTTAATGTTTATTTATTTTTGAGAGAGAGAGAGAGAGAGAGAGAGAAACACAGTGTGAGTGGGAGAGGGGCAGAGAGAAAAGGAGACACAGAATTCTAAGCAGGCTCCAGGCTCTGCGCTGTCAGCACAGATTAGTTTCTAATCTAATTGCACAAATTAGTGCCTTTAATCATGACAACATTCCTATGAGGTACATACTAGTATCAGCACCATCTTACGGTTGAGGAAACTGAGGCACAGAGAGGTTGAGTAACTTGCTCAACCTCACACAGCCTGTCAGTATTAAGGATGAGATGCAGAAACAGGCCCTGGAGCTTGAAACTCAGCCACAGCACTACACTACTTCTCTAAATGACGGAAGTTCCCTACCCTGAGATGCTCTCAGGCTCGCAGAGGAGAGACGAGCACACTCTAGAGTGATCAGTGCTGTGGAAGACACCCCAAGGAGGAGCACATAGATCAAATGGGGGTGGGGAGATCAAAGGAGACTTCCTAGAGGAGGAGCTTCTTGAATTGGGTCTTGATGGAGCAACAGATCACCAGGTAGTGAGGGCATAGGGAAGAATCTTTTGGAGCATGTGCAAAGGCACAGTAATTGGAAAGAAGACAATGAATGCCCATTTGGGAACCCAGCAGATGAATGGGTAGGGGGTCAGAGCGTGTGAGGGAGGGCACTACCCTCTGCGTTGACATAGCATGCCCTCACGAAATATTTGTTCAATGGATAAAGAACCAGTTGCAAGTGTTTTTATTTGCCATTAGAGATCTCCCCTCCAACACATGGACCAAGAACCTACACATAAACTCAGCAATTACTTGATCACAAGGAGGTCACGAGGAGCTATGGACTCCTTGCTAAAGGCAAAACGCACTCTATTACATTGCCTCCATCAGCCAGCCCGATAATCTTTCCAGGAAACAGGAAAGGGGTCCGTTGTTCACAGTAAACCCATGCTGGATTCTAATTACTACTTGCCTTCCTGTATTCACATACTAGAATTCTAAAGTTCTAGGAGTTTCCTCCTGTTGCACTGATAACTCCTTGGCAGGATCCTTTGCTGGCTCCTCTTCATCTCCCAAACCTTTTAACATCAGAAGGTCCCAGAACTCAGTTTTTGGTTCTTGACTCTTCTCTACACTCATTTCTTTCAAGGTCTCTCCATTCTCACTGCTTTCCATGCCATCCGTGTGCTGATGGCTTCTACCTCTGGACTCCAAACGGACATATATCCAACTAGTACCCAGCATTTCTGCTTGGACCCCAGACATGGTGTTGCAAACCTCACCTGTCCAAAACCAAGTTCCTGACTGTCCCCCCAAAACCTGCTCATCCTGCCATCTTCCCCAGTGAAGCTGATGGCACCTCCATCTTTTCTGCTACTGAGACCAAAATTTTTTGAGTCCCAAACTCCTCTCTGTCACATCCTACATCCGAGCTGTCAATGAACCCTGATGGCTCTGCCTTCTCTGTCTATATTCAGAACCCACCACCTCTCACCATGTCCTTTTCTGTCACCTGGTTCAAGTCACCACCATTCCTTGACTTTTTCCTGCTATAGCCTCCTAATAGGTCTCCCTGGTTCCACCTCAGTCATCACAATAGCTAGAGTGTTCCTTTTAAAAAGGTGAGTCAGAGCATGTCACTCCTTCAACCTGCCAATGGCTTCCTTTCTTGGAGAAAAGCCAAAGTCTTTATAATAACCAATAAGTCCCTACATTTTCTGGCCTCTCTCTTATGTTGTTTCTTGCTATTTTTCCCTTCCCTCACTCTGCTCTAGCCACAATGAGCTGTGAGCTGGTCATTAAACATGCAGGCCTGCACCTACCTCAGGGCCTTTGCACGTGGTGTTCTGCCTAGCTTGCCTTCTACTGGATCACATGGCTCAGCTCTCACCTCCTTTAGGATTCTGCTCAAATGTCACCATCACAGAGAGGCCCTCTGTGACCATCTAATTTAAATTTACAACATTCCATTCCTTGGAAACCCTTTTTTGTCCTTATCTACTTTTTTATCCTTAGCATTTGTCACCACCTAACATATTTTACTTAGTTACCTGCTTCCACCTGCTAGAATGGGAACCCTGTGAAGGCAAGAATTTTTGTCTGTTATAGTCACCATTCTACCCAGGACATAAAACAGTGCCTGGTCCTAAATGCTTTAAAAATTTTGTGGAATGAAATGAATTATTTTTACAAGGTCTGTCTTCACAGCCTCCTGTCATGGAATCTTGTCTTTTTAAAAACTGGGTAATCTTTACCCACCTTTGGTCTTTTAGCACCTCTTGTATTCTTTATGAATTCCCAGTGTCTCCTTGATGACAAACAGCCCCATGAACATGGTCTTAGTTTCTTCTGTAGCAGTCTTTATCTTACTCCTTCGAGTCTGAAGGTCACATTCTTCGATGAAGGTAGAGGTTGTGGAATTGAATGGTTCTGTCTTCTCATGGTCACTTGTTAATATTATCTCAGCTCTTCTGAGCCCAGAGCTTATTTTTATTAGTCTATGTTCTTGCTAATTGAACAACTAATTACAGGCAGTAGTATGCTATACCTTTGTGGCCTTCTAAAAATATTTTTATTAGCCAAATTGACTCTTGAATAACTCATTCATTCAACAGCTATCTGTGCCATGTCTTGGGACATGCCCTCACAGAGCTTACATGTTAGGGCTTGTGATAGCCCTCACAGAGCTTACGTTAGTGGGACAGGCAATGGCACATTGGCATGTGAAGAGGGTCATCTCAAAGAGTGGTAAATGCTGAGGGAAAGGACATAGGGTCTGGGAGGAAGGGCTACTTTAGACAGGGTGATGCAGGAAACTTCTCTGGGATGACATTTGGTCTGAAAGATGAGAAGTAGGCCAATTAAGGATCTGGGGGAAAAGCATTCTCAGTAGAGGGATCAGCAAGTGTGAAGGTCATAAAGCAGCAATAGCTTTGGGTGTCCCAGGGCCAGCAAGGCCAGGGTAGCTGAAGTGCAGTCAACAAGGGGGAGAGGAGGTCCATGAGGAAAGCAGGGATCAGAGCAGGCCAGGCTTTCAGCTACAGCCAGGAGTTGGATTTTATTCCCACTGCAGTGGGAAGCCCTTGGAGGGCTTTAGGCAGAGGAGTAATGTCCAATCCCATTGCAGTGTGAAGGTGGGCTGTCGTGGGTGACAGTGGAAGCAGGGATGCCTTAGGAGGCTGTGAGCGAATGAGGAGTGACTGTGGTATGGGTGGGGTGGGCAAGAGAGGAGACAGACGGGACAGAAATGGGGGTAGTCTGGGGGTCTCTTTGGGGTGGGGCCCACAAGACTTGCTGAGGAGCCGGAGTATGAGACAGCACAGGGCAGGCTTCAGCGAGAGAGATGAGGAAACAGTGGATGGCAGGATCAGGGCCCAGCTCCCGACCTGGACCTTCCCCCTCCTCTCCAGCTTTGGAAGTAGGATGCTTCAGAGACTTCTGGTCTGTTCCTAGAACAGAGGCACTTTGGAGTTGTGGGATTTCAGACTGGAAGGAGCAGGTGAGCCCCCTCGGGGAAGAATGGAAAGAAATCCAAGAGTCTAGGGGCCGAGGTACTTCCTATCGCTTAGCTGCCGCTTGGGCCTGTATGTTCCATTCACTCCACGATGGAATGACTGCCTGCCCCCCAGTGGTGTGGAGTCAAACTGCAAGGTCAGGACTCCTCCAGTAACCCAGCCTTTTCCTGTCACCCCAGGTCTTCAAGTGGACAGGAAGGAATTCTTTCTTTGTGAAAGGAGACTTGGATTCACTGATGATGGGCAGTGGCAGGTGCGTGTCTCAGTCTTCCCCGGCTCTGGAGTCTTGGGGTAGTCTGTGTTCTGGTCCCTCTGCCATCCGGAAACGCTGGGTGAGGCTGCCCCAGACAAAATGAGGCTGGTGGTTCACTTCCAGGCCTCTCCCTTCAACACTGCCCAGGTGCTGCTCAGTCTCCCAGCCAACCCCTCAAGCTGACTCTTGTAAACACTGAGAGGAATGGATGGCCTGTGTTTATAGTCGGTGACACCCTAGTCTGAATGCATGTGATTTGGGGAACAGCATTCCGCATGGTTGGATGAGGCTAGAGTCAAAGGATAGGTGAGCCTTACATTTACCTGCCAGCCCCATAATCTCAGGGAACATAACTCACTGGGGGAAGGGGGGCATCTGCTCAGAAACCCAGCGTGCATGCGTGGGTGCGGGCGTGCATGCTGAAGGGCATGAGTGGGTTAGGAAGAAAGGGTTAGTCTTACTCCTGGTGAGACCTCCAAGTTCAGGCAGAATAAAATCTTATCCTGAGGGCAAAGATGAAAGCATTGTTGGATTAGTACCAGGCAAATTCTCTGCTCTCCCAGCTGCCCAAAGGGCCCCTACTGAGCCGGTTTGGCAGAGAACATACAGCCATTGCAGATTTGCAGTAACTACTTCCCAGCCCCAGCCTGCTTTGCAGTCAGATGAGGGCATTAAAGTGAACGCTTTCTGAAGTGTTTTGGGGGTTGAGTCCATGCCTTGAGACTCACTTCTTGGGTTAAGCATTACCATCTTTCTTTTCTCTTCTTTTTTTTCCTTCCTTCCTTCCTTCCTTCAATGTTTATTTTTGAGAGAGAAAGAGAGTGAGCATGAGCAGGGGAGGAGCAGAGAGAGGGAGACACAGAATCTGAAACAGGCTCCAGGCTCTGAGCTGTCAGCACAGAGCCTGACCCGGGGCTTGAACTCATGACCGTGAGATCATGACCTGAGCCAAAGTCGGACGCTTAACCGACTAAGCCACCCAGGTGCCCGAGCATTACCATCTTTAAAACATTCTACATGTTCTAAAACTGGACTGTGGTGATGGTTATACCACTGTATATATTTATTAAAATAATTTAACTGTAAAAAAAATGCTCTAAGCCCTATGAGGAACAACATGTGCAGTTCCCAACAATTCTGGAAAAATTGGCTTAAGGTAAGATGAAAGAGGCAAAATGGAGCTGTGGTCAAGGTGTGGCCAAAGGTTGATGGTGTGGATCTGGAAGGTCAGCCTCCAGGCGTGAGCCATGCTGAGATTTTCCTCTTCTTTTTAGTGGTCAGTTTGGACTGTGGTTGGATGGAGACTTGTATCATGGCGGAAGCCACCCGTGTGCAACCTTCAACAATGAGGTGCTGGCCCGGCGAGAGCAGTTCTGCATCAAGGAGCTGGAGGCCTGGGTCCTGACTGGATGCACCCATGGTGGGAAGCTTCCAGAAGCAACAAGTGCTCATACCTGCTCATGAATGCCTTCTAGACCCTCCTTATAGAGAGCTGCCCATTTTCCCTGATGCCTGGATGACTATGGTTTGTAAGCAACCCTCCCTGTGGCCTGGGGACCCAAGATAGTCATGGAAACAAGCAGTGTTCTCCTGGGGATGTGACTCGGAAAGAGGGAAAGGCACTCACACCTCATCTGAGCAGCACAAAATCCCCCATGAAATTTCCTTTTATGTATTTATTGTGTTAAGTAGGCACCATGCCCATCATGGGGTTCAAATTCAAGACCCCAAGATCAAGAGTTGTGTGTTCCACCAACTGAGCCAGCCAGACACCCTCTGAAATTTCTTTTTAGAGATTACACAATGAATACATGTTTATTGTAGAAAAACCAGAAGACATTTAAAAAGTTAAAACTTCCTGGGGCACCTGGCTGGCTCAGTCGGTTAAGTGTCTGACTTTGGCTCAGGTCATGATCTCGTGGTTCGTGAGTTTGGGTCCCGCGTCAGGCTGTGTGCTGACAGCTCAGAGTCTGGAGCCTGCTTCAGATTCTGCATCTCCCTCTCTCTCTGCCCCTCTCCCCTCCCCCGCTCAAATATAAATAAACATCAAAAAAATTTAATTAAAACTGCCTAAAATTCAACTACTCCCCCAAAACATGAACATTATAGACAATGGATATATACATCTTATAAAAATGGGATTCTATTCTGAATGCTTTAGAAATTATTTTAACTTACATTGTCAAAGCACAGACACCTGGGCCCAACTGGTGAAACAAACAGACTCTAGTAGCATGTTCCTTTTTCTAGAACATTGAGGGCTTTCTGCCTGCCACCAGTGTGCCAGGTGCTTGCAAATCTCTAATTTCATGAGGAAGATATGAAATTTCATGAGGAAGCAGCAAATGAACCATATGCTTATTTGGATAAAGAAATCGAATCTCTGTAGATGGGAACCTAGGGCAGGTGAAAAAGGAGGAAAGATGTGTTTCCCGTCACAAGAGCTCAGTAAATGAAGACACATCCAGGGGCACCTGGGTGGCTCAGTCAGTTCAGTGTACGACTTCAGCTCAGGTCATGATCTCATGGTTCGTGGGTTTCAGCCCCGCTTCGGGCTCTGTGCTGACAGCTCAGAGCCTGGCGACTGCTTTAGATTCTGTGTCTCCTTCTCTCTCTGCCCCTCCCCTGCTCGCACTCTGCCTCTGTCTCAGAAAAATAAAGATTAGAAAAAAGAAGAAATATCCATATTCCTTCCTCCTGCCAGAAAACCAAATGATAGAAGCCCTGTTAAATATCATCCCCTCTCTTGCAAACCCAACATAGTGCTGACATAGTAGAAACATTTGGGTAGATTCCTAGACACATTTTTGTACAAAAGGGTCCAAACTGGGCACACAAGTGTGAGAGAATGTCATTAAGGAAAACACCTTTGGTTTCAGGATGGAGATACATTCATGAAGCTTTATTGCAGCTGTTTCCCTTACCCAAATGAAGTAACCAGTCATTTAAACTTGCAGTTCTTACTTACATTCTCAAGGTGACAAAAGTTCAGTAACTGTAGAGGTTAAGTTGTTAAAATCTCAGATTTTATACAATTAGTGAAGGCGTTTCTTAAGAAAAATTTAACCTTGTAAATGGCACATGGTTCTGATAATTAAAACAGTTGCAAAGAGCATAAAGTGCAGCTGACTTATATGTAAAGGATGCAAACAAAATAGATTCAAGTTATTTCTCAGCAAAATGATACAATATTGAAACTAAAAAATTCTGCGGTAAATCACAATGATTTAAAGGTAAGAGCTGCAGAAATAAAACAATCTTAGCAGAAAAACATTACATTCTTGACCTTAGATCTGGATACACTAAGTCTGAGCCCTATAGTTCTCCCCCACTGAATGTTTTAGAGGTACCTTGGCCAAAACAGATGAGACCCAGTACGAGGGCTGATTTCACTTGTGCTTCTAGGAGCCCACATGTCCATATATCCCTACCTACACAGCACTATGGTGGAGGGGGGAAGGGTTTTAATTATTCTCCTATAAATGAGGGTCAACTCTTGATCATCTGCTGGGGGGTGGAGGAGGGTGGTGGTGGTAATACAGAATGGCAGACATTCCTAATACTTTTCACCCTAAGGTCAACAGAACAGAATGTGGTTACATAGCGGAAGGTAACAGCACTCTAAGACTGTGGATCGTGTACTGGCCTGTGGTCTGAGTTCCTCCTTTCCTCCCACTTGCTCTTGCCCAGAGCCGGGGCTGGCTCCCCAATCCCAGCCTGCCACGGAGGCTTTTGTAAGGGAGTGTCACAGCATAAGATGTTAAGGACTTATGACTCCCATTCCCCACTGCCCTGCAGCTACAGGACCCTCTGGCTACCACTGGCTTTGGCTCTAAGTCCAGATTTTATTCCTGGTGAATTTCTGCAGAACTGGCAATTGTGTGTCTGTGGAGGTGGGGGCGGGTGCCCTCTGCACAGAATTGCTCAACCACAGCAGTGCCTACTCCACCACAGGAGGTAAAGAACAAGTGTTGGGTATACTGGGCTTCTAGGGAATTCTAGGGATAATCACTCATCTCATCCCAAGCAGCTCAGCCTTTGCTCTGAAACTCATAAAATGCATACTGAAGCAAAAACGAAGTCCCAGCTCTCAGTAGCCCTAAGAATGGCTTCTGTGACAAACTTTGATGCGCTTACAAGGGAAATTCAGAGAGAAGGCCGGAGGGGAGCCTTCTCTAGGCTGAGCAGTGATTGTGATAAAGACCTCAGGACATGGGTAATGAGTAATCAGGACGAAGAAACTGCCCAGGTCTGGGTCTGCAACTGACCCAGAGAACAGCCTGGTTTGAGGGATCCCTCTGCCACTGGGGGTAGGAGTCTCCTGCAAGGCAGTCTTATGTCCCACTTCAGAGGGGGGGCGGAGTCCTCAGATATTTTCAGTAAATTAATCAGGACTCTCACCCAAGAGGTGGAGCTCACTCGTCACCCTCATCTCCTGCTGTTTAGTCCAACCTGGCTAAAAGGGTGAGGGAAGGTCTTTCACTAATATTTAGATCACTTAGGAAGAATTTTCCTCAAATTCGAGGTGATGGGTACCTCCTTTTACGTTCTATTTTTAACCATGGCTATTTATGACAATCCCAACTTCAAACTTCAACGTGCACCTTATCTCATTTCCAAATTTTTTTTTTTAAAAACAATCATTATGTCATAAGAGTTCAGAGTACATAAAAAGATGATTATTCTAAGAAAATAGACTACAAAGGAGAAAGACTTTAGTTAATGTTAAAATAGGCAAGGTAATGCTTTCTATAGCATGTAGAGCAAGGGTTGTCTCATACGTTTTTGTTTCTTCAGATAAAAATTACTTAGCTTCAGCATGGGTGTACATTCAAAATGTAAAAAGCACTAGTTGTCACAAATTTGTAGAGTTCATGACCAAATTCCCTAAATTAGTTAATACCGTTGGGGGATGGGGAGGAGGACTTTATGTAAACAACTGGTTGCAAACATTCACACAGAGTCATCTGTAAAAAGCCGGGCTTTAAATTTGGACACTTTTTGGAAGTGACCTGGGCTCCGGGGTGAATCTGCGTTCTTCCACTCCTCTTTTCGAGGTGTTATAAGTGGGGCCACAACATCACTATCCTGTCAAGAAAAGAAAAACCAGAAACAAATAAAATCCAGTTTTCATAATTTTGAGGAAATCCTCAGGTACAGATATCCTTGTCTTGCAGATAGATTGCTTCTAGACGTAGGTACTCCTGGGAAACCCCAAATTATATACATGCCCTGTGTTTGGATCCAATTAGAAACATCACAGTCCTGAGCAGGTAAGAGCCTTTGTAGCAAAAGCTACCAGATCTATTCTTTTCAAAGAGGACCAGAAGCAACACACGGCCCAGTTCTTTGACCCTCAACCCTCATACACTTTCACGAAACACAAACTCTTGTTTTTCCAGGAAAGAGGGACTTCACTGGGTCCCCGAGGCTCCCCTCTTGCCTCGTCCCCTCTGCAGTAGATGGTCCTGGTCTACAAGAGGGCAGAGAGGGGGAAGAGAAGGGCGCCTACGGGTATTACTTCAGCTCAGGTCATGATCTTGCAGTCTGTGAGTTTGAGCCCTGTGTCAGGCTCTGTGCTGACAGCTCAGACGCTGGAGCCTGCTTAGGATTCTGTCCCCCTCTCTCTCTGCCCCTCCCCCACTCAGGCTCTGTCTCTCTTGAAAATAAGTGTTAAAAAAAATTTAAAAAGGGGGGTAAGGGCCATTTATATGTGCAGAACTTGAACTTCTTCCTGCAAAGTTATAACTTTGGCCCATCAGCATAGATTTCAGCCAAAATGAGGAATGACCTCAAAGTGAAGTAACACTATGACTTGAAAGAAATGATTGTAAGAAGGCCCCCTAAGACCTGACTATCCTAAACTGTTCTTGAATTTGTGCATAGATTCTCTTAGGTTGTATGAGAGTACAGGACCTTTGAGAGCCTTTACTGCACTAGGAATATAATGCCTTTGTAGATATTGTGCTCTCAGATCCACTTTTCACCTTTCCATTGCTCTAATCTGTGTAACAGCAGCTGTTTTTTTTTTTTTGTTGTTGTTGTTTTTTAATGCTTATTTATTTTTGAGAGAGAGAGAGACAGAACATGAGTGGGGGAGGGCCAGAGAGAGAGGGAACTGTCAGCACAGAGCCTGACGCGGGGCTTGAACTCACGAACTGCAAGATCATCACATGAGCTGAAATCAGCCGCTTAGCCAACGGAGCCACCCCAACAGGAGCTGCTCTTATAACTATGTTTCCTACTGGCTTTCGGTTAGGTTTGGCCCAAGGGGGGTACAAGTGGAAGACTGAAAGGAAGGAGGACAGAGAAGCCAGGGTGTTATTCTCGCGAACCCTTCTGGCACTGGCAGCAATGGCTGTGACTTTTCCGTGGTTCTAGCTTCTGCAGGTGGCCCCAATCCCTGGACTCTCATCTCCCCCGCTAGAGGTGGTAGCACTTCCTGCAATTGTCTCACAATCCTCTGCTCAACTGGCTCTGCCACAACTGTTGTATCTTGTCCCCGCTATTACATGTCTCCTGTCAAACTACTCTGGGTCTGACTTAATAGAGCTACTAAAAGCGGCCATTCAATTGCCATGATACTCCTATCTGGAAGATCTTATAGCTCAAAGTCAACATTATTTGCCTTCAAATTCATCTCTTTTTCTACCAAGCATCCTTATTTCTACCCATTTTAATTTCAACTCTAGTGAATTTTATAAATACAAACTTGAATGTCACTCTTGTGCTTAAAACACTCCAATGGCTTCCATTGCTCTTGGCCTACAAGACCATGCAGAATCCCCTGGGCCCCTACTCTGAATGTACTATGTTCTTGCTCATCCTCTGGCCTCCCCTCTACGCCCCCTTTTCCCAGCTGACATCCTTCTCATCCATCCTTCAGGTGTCAGCTTCTAAATCCTTCTTAAAATAAGCTTTTCCCAACCAACCAAGTGTGGCTTAAGTCCTTCCTCTTTTGGCTCCTCTAAGACTCCGTACACACTGTGCCCCACCGCTAGGTACTTACCACACCACTGTAATTGTTATTTACTTGTGCGTCGGTTAACATCGTATGATCTGTGGGAACTATGTCTGTCTTCGGTACTGTTCCATATCTACTACCTAACAGAGGACCTAGCAAAACTCCTCATTCCATGAGTGAATATATCTAGTTTTAAAGTAGTTATCGCCACATGGCTGAACTTCATTAGCCTTTTGTCTCTCTAATTCTAGTATCTCCTAGTTCCAATCCATGTGCTGCTAGAGTTTTCTTCCATTTTTTAAAATTTTTAATGTTTTATTTATTTTTGAAAGAGAGAGAGAGAGAGAGAGAGAGAGAGAGAGAGAGAGAGAACATGTGGGAGAGGGGCAGAGAGAGAGACACACAGAATCCAAAGCAGGCTCCAGGCTCTCAGCTGTCAGCACAGAGCCTGACATGGGGCTCAAACTCACGAATCATGAGATCTTGACCTGAGTTGAAGTTGGATGCTTAGCCAACTGAGCCACCCAGGCGCCCCCTAGAGTTTTCTTCCTTAATGTTTATTTATTTATTTTTGGGGGGGAGGGGGATAGAGATTGAGCAGGGGAGGGGCAGAGAGAGGGAGAGAGAGAGAATTCCAAGCAGGCTCCACGGGGTCAGCACAGAGCCCAACACAGGGCTCGAACTCATGAAATGTGAGATCATGACCTGAGCCAAAACCAAGAGTTGGACGCTTAACTGACTGAGCCACCCAGGCATCCCTAAAGATATTTTAAATTAATTATTTAAAATGTTTACTTATTTTGAGAGACAGAGAGAGCTCGAGCGTGCGAGAGGGGTGGGTAGAGAGAGAGGGAGACAGAGAATCCCAAGCAGGCTCCGTGCTGTCAGCACAGAGCCTGACGTGGGGCTCAAATCCATGAACCTGAGATCATGACCTGAGCCAAAATCAAGAGTTGGTCAACGGACTGAGCCAGCCAGGTGCCCCTAAAAATTTTATTTTTAAGTAATTTCTACACCCAGGGTGGGGCTTGTACTCATGACCAACTGACCAGCTTGAATTCATGCTCTACCAACTGAGCCAGCCAGGCGCCCCTAAATGACTATCATTTAAATGAGAACTTTTCAGAGGAAATTAAGATCTCTTTCGGTTATTCATTAAAAATAGAAACTTGTGCAAAGCACGTGGACAACAGACCACCCACCTGTGGCTTGGTGAAGTCTCTGAGTAAGCACCAATGAACAAAGTACTGCTGTGCAGCAAACAAGCTCTTTGCATCAGTCTTCTTGCAGTATACGCGAATTAGCTGCTCTGCAAACCTCTCCGGCAAAAGCTCGGAAACCTTTTCCAAGAACAAAAGATTTCACTGTCATCTTGAATTTACACACTGAAGAGAGGTCAGCTGTTCCTAAGCGCCATTCTTTTTTTTTTTTTTTTTTAAGTAAACTCTGCACCCAACGTGGGGCTCGAACTCATGACCCCAAGATCAAGAGTCGCACACTCCAATGACTGAGCAGGCCAGGCACCTCAACCTAAGCTCCATTTTTCACATAATATATTAAAAACATCAAACTGTTTTGCTGTTTTATCCCAATTGTCATCCAAAGAAAAGAATTCAAGGTAGTTGTTATATTGCAAAACGTCCCACAATTTTATATTAATAAGACTAAAAAAAAGTTTGTATTATGTAATTATACATAGACCAGACTCTCATTGGAAGATATGCAAATAAGCACATTTAACTTACACGACATCAACCATACAACCCTCCTCTCCCATCAGATTTATAACCGAGCTACTCAACCAAAAACAGTGCTTTCGTCTATGTTCAACAAACAGGAAAAACTGGCTGTTAAGATGATTTACACAAAAATCAGATATACTTTAATTTTAAAAATAATTCTTTTTTGACTATATTCGTTGACTGTAGGACCTAACCTGCATGTAAAATGCAGATTTATCATACACTTGCCAAATGCCACTACAGTATAGTTATTTTGTCCAAGTAGTTACCTGATCTTTAGTAATCATGACTGCTCTGCTGAGGTCACTCTTACAATAGAAGCGAACATGATCAATAGGATTCTGGTCTTCCATTCCATAATCCATGTTGATAACCTTAATAAAAGGAATAAATTCGTGACCACTCCCATAACAGTGAGAATTGAATTCAGGGTTGTAGGAGCATCACAAACAATGGAGCAGAGCTCTTTGGACATTCAGAAGTAAGAGCACTGAGAAGGTAGCTCATAGTGGAATAAAAAGAACCCTGGTGCAAGTGCCGTAGGGATGTGGTCTTGAAACCTGGGTGGGGTGGGGGAGATATTTGTGCTTTCAACATAAGTAGGGTATAAAGTCTATACCTACTATGTGACAGCCACTGTGGTACTGCAGATTCAAGGAAACTTGATACAATCCCAATGCCCACAGCACCATGTGGCCTAGACTGAGGTTGAACAAATGATTATAAAAGTAATTATTGGGGCACCTGGGTGGCTTGGTCGGTTAAGCATCCGACTTCGGCCCAGGTCACGATCTCACAGTTCATGGGTTTGAGCCCGGTGTCGGGCTCTGTGCTGACAGCTCAGATCCTGAAGCCTGCTTCACATTCTGTGTCTCTCTCTCTCTCTCTCTGCCCCTCAGCCTCTCGTGCTCTGTGTTTCTCTCTCTCAAAAACAAACATTAAAAAAAATTTTTTTAAAGTAATTGTCGAACTATATATGTTATAAGAGCTACCAAGGAAAAGCAAAGGGTGCTGTGAAACTTTGTAACCAGGAAGCCTTGTAGTCTGGGGCTCTGAGGGAATGACTAGGAATGTATCCTGGGAAAGTCACCAGGAATGAACCAGGTCTAGGTAGGGGAAAAAAAAAAAAAAAGAATTCCAGGCAGAAGAAATAGCTCTGAGGCAGACAGGACTGAAATAGTCAGCTGGGTTAAGCAACACTGAAGTCACTGGTGATCTTGGAAGAGTACTTCCAGTATGGTGACAGCGACACACAAAATGCTTAGTAGGAGTAAATGAGAAGTGAAAAAGAGAAGACAGGGCAGGCGCCTGGGTGGCTCAGTAGGTTAAACATCCGACTTTGGCTCAGGTCATGACCTCGTGGTTCATGAGTTCGAGTCCTGAGTCAGGCTCTGTGCTAAGAGCTTGGAGCCTGAAGCCTGCTTCAGATTCTGTGTCTCCCTCTTTCTCTCTCTCTCTCTCTCTCTGCCCCTCCCCTGCTGACGCTCTGTTTCTCTCAAAAATAATAAATAAACGTTAAAAAATTAAAAAAAAAAAAGAGAATACAACTCTTAGAAGCTTGACTGTTAAAAAGATGCGAGAGGGAAGAATATGGAGAGGAATATGGTACCCGGGAAAGGTAAAACAGGGGTACTTTTCAATGAGTTTGACCCTAAAGAAGAGAGGGGTAAAGGTACGATGTTTTTTTTTTTTAAGTTTATTTATTATTTGAGAGAGCATGTAGGTGCACACAAGTAGGGGAGGGGCACAGAAAGACAGAGAAAGAGAGAGAATCCCAAGCAGGCTAAGTGCAGAGCCCATTGTGGGGCTTGATCCCACAAACCACAAGATCATGACCTGAGCTGAAATCAAGAGTTGGACGCTCAACTGACTAAGCCACGCAGGCCTCCTGTTTGTTGTTTTCTTGAGATGAAAAGTCTGTTTAACTGCCGACAGGAAAGTCCGAGAGAGAGGAGAGAATGGATACCATAAGGCTCCACAGACATGCTAAGACAAATGGCTCTGTGGCTGTATTGCCCGATGTGGTAGTCGCTAGGCATCGGTGGCTTTTTAATTTAAAGTCATCAACATTAAATATAATAAAAAATTTAGTTACGTAGTTGAGGTAGCCATGTTTCAAGTGCTGAACCTGTGGCTGGTGGCGACCAAAATAGAGAGCACGGTTATAGAACACTTCCAGTCATAGAAACTTCCGTCAGACAGCCCTGTCTAGAATGCAAGTAGAAAGATTCCCCTCAGACTATGATAAGATGAGAGACATTGCCCCACTGTACCGGAGGCAATGCTGAACACTGCTGCAGAGGGAAGCTTATTTGGTGGTGTAGGTTGAGAGAGTTCCTCTCTAATGGCCTATATTTTACCTCTGAAAGAAGAGCCAAAGTGAGATTAGTCAGAGAAACTGAATACGGTTGTGGGCAGGGAACAGGGCTGGAGGTCTGGAGAGGAGATGGTTTGAAACAGTCATTATGAAGACAGGGAGGCCTGTACTCAGCCTGCCAGAAAGTCCAGAGGGCCCAGCTAAGGTTGGTGACTATGAGCTGCCATTCAGCCTTTTGCCAGGTAGATTCAGAGAGAGTCAAGGGAGTTGAGGGGAACCACGGAAAATAGCTGAATCCATCACAGAATCTGAGACTGGGAGAGAAGTAAGAGAGCAGGTCACTGACAAACCAGAAGCAGGCAAGGAGACAAGGAACTGCAGGTCTTGGTGAGCAAGGAACAAGCAGATAAGGGAGAAGGGGGGTTGAGGATGGAGACAGGCTGCTTCCATTAGCGATGTTTAGAGGGGAGGTGTTTACAAATGTTGGTGAGGTTCAGAGTGTAGTCTGCTGAGTGCTGGTCGAGATGGAGTGGGTAAGGTCACTGAGGATAAGGATGAAGAGATCAATCGGATTTGGCTGGCCACGTGGACTATGAAGTCTCCACGGATCACTGCAGAACTGGAGCAGGAAGAAAGGCTCTCAACTACGCTGGTATCTTCAACCGAGAGGACAGCAGGTTGAGAGCTGCCTGCCTCAGAGGAACAGGGATCTTGCGCAGGGTTGTGAAGTGGTGGAATGATGAACGGGAAGGTGTCCTGCCCCTGAGGAATGCACTTTTCTTGAAAGGTCTGCAGGGGCATCAGCTTCTCAGGGAACAGCCAGGATGCAACAAGGTCAAAGAGAGTCAACAAAGAGGCTGAGGACACAGGGAAGTCTGTTAATTATGGAGTGGAAGGGCTCCGTGGACAGGACTGGGAGAAGAGGAGGGTCTAGAAGTAAGAGGGGAAAAAAATAGAGTAATGTGATGATGATGATGATACAGAAGAGGTGACAAGAGGAGCCTACCCTGCGAGAGGTTACTGAAGAAAAGAAACAAACAAACAAAATGGTACATGAGGTTTGATAGCTCTACGGCCAGTACTCTGTGAGAGAAAGGTAGACATTTGAGACTATGGGCTATGGTCCCAAAATGAGACCAGGGGTCTGCGGTATGTGGCTGGCCCTTCCACTGAGTGTGTTCTACAGGCTTTTGAGAGCTCCCCTCACCTGGGAGGGAGCAGTTGCTCAGCTCTCCCCATGATCCCAGGGCTGGTGCTACCGTAGGCTTCTCTTCTGGGTGTTGTTTCATTTGGGGAGGGATTCAATGTAGCCTTGACATTTTTACATCATGGTAAGGCGTAAACACTAATCAAATTTTCAGCAACTGTCAGAAGTGCCACTAGCTCTTTGATATTTTTTCCCTGGCTTCAGACTAAAAAGGAATAAAGGAATAAAAGGCAATCCCTATTTTCTCCAAAATATATCACTAGACATTCCTCCTTAATGCAGACTTAATAAAAGTTATTCTTCCAGAAGAGCAATACTATAATAGTTGGAGTTCCCATTCTTTTTTTTTTTTTAATTTTTTAATGTTTATTTATTTTTGAAGGAGGGAGACAAGAGTATGAACAGGGGAGGGGCAGAAAGAGAGGGAGACACAGAATCTGAAGCAGGCTCTAAGCTCTGAGCTGTCAGCACAGAGTCTGACTCAGGGCTTGAACCCACGAACTGCGAGATCATGACCTGAGATGAAGTCAGATGCTTAACCGACTGAGCCACCGAGGAGCCCCTTTCCAAACTTTCTTTAATGAACATGTGCTGCTTTTATAATGGAAGTAGGGAAGCTTTATCTTAAAAAAAAAAAAAACTTTATTTAGTATATTACTGGGCTAACTACTTACATCCACTATGAAATCTTCAGCCTTCAGTTCAGTTTCTATCAAGATGTTCTGAGGTTTAGCATTGGCAAGATCTTCTGAAAGGCTTTTATAGTCTTCCTAGAATAGACAAGACTCCTCACATTAGAACCCCAGTTTTTCATCATTAGTGTTTGTGCCACAAAATGTTCCCTCTCTAAAAATGGCACTTTACTGGGAAGAGTGGGTAGAGATACCCCTAACAAATACAGAGCTTCTGGCTTATGCCATCCTTCAAACATATCACAACAGAGTAAGTCTCATAACAAAATTTTCACATTTAAAAAAATGTGGCATTGACTTATTAGTAAAGTAAGAGGAAAGTGTCATAAGGCAGAGTGTGGTAACCAGTGTGGCTTGTGTTACTGGCTTTCTGGCAAACAGAAAAACCTTCCATGGGCAAGAGATGAAAAGAGATACAGGTATTTGGCATGCACCATCTGGGAGAACCTGATATAACGTGAAAGGAGAAATTAGTAAACAGCAGGTCCTTGGCGTCTCAGTGAATCTCATGCAGAAACCTTATTTTGAGGCCCCATTCATTTTCTTGCCTTTAAATCTAGCCAAAATTTGGGGCCCCCTCTCTCACCTCTGGGATGAGAGAGTAAAGGTTTAAGGTAAGTCAGACTTGGGTTCAAATCCTGGCTCACTAACTGCTTCTGTAGGCAAGTTGTTTAATCTCTCCCAAGCCTCAGTTCCTTTATCTACAGGACCAAAGAACTGTTACTGATGAGAAGATTAAGTAAAAATGTAGAGGGCTTAGAACACAGTCATGTTATCATGATAGGTTAATGGCTTCCTCTTGAAGGGTTCCCTCTTGGAAGAGAAGAGACCTTTCACTACTGACCACTCAACTTACCTTTTCAATTTTTGTTGCTCCCTTTGGTTTAGTCTCACCCACAAACTTGTATAGATTACGGTATTCGATTTTTTTTAAAATCTCTCGTGCTGCATCCAGTTTGGGATCAGAAGAATACAAAATCTCCAGGAAAATGTTATCTGCCAATTTGATAAAATTTCAGTTATATTAAGATAAAAAAAAAAGATTTAAAGACTCATACATTGCTGTACTTCTGAAACGAATTCAAGTGGACATTTACAAATGTAAGCACAGTATAACATTCAATGTCTTAGATTTGCTTCAAGATAATCTAGTGAATGGGAGAGGGTAGATAGAGATGGCTTAAGACTGGGTGATGGGTAAACAGGGGTGTATTAATTTGTTGTTATGTTTTGTTTTCTTAAAGAGAATGACAGGCAATTATAGAATTATGCCTGAAATCTACTTAGAAACAAATCAGAATTTTAGAGGAGTGGGTGGATGGAGTGGACAAAGCAAAATTGCTGTGTTGATAATTGTTGCAGCCAAGTGATGAGTATATGGAATTTTGTAAATTTCATAATAAAATTTTTTTAAAGTTCCATTTCATGATGAAAGAAGGTAGTTCTTTTTTTTAAGATTTTATTTTATTTTTAAGAGTTCTTTGAAAATTTATTTATCTTGAGGGGTGCCTAGCTGGCTCAGTTAAGCCTCCAACTTTGGCTCAGGTCATGATCTCACAGCTAATGAGTTCAAGCACCTTATCGGGGCCCTGTGCTGACAGCTCAGAGGCTAGAGCTACTTCAGATTCTGTGTCTCCCTCTCTCTCTGCCCCTCCCCTGCTCACATTCTGTCTCTCTCTCTCTCAAAAATAAACATTCAAGTTTATTTTTGAGAGAGAGAGAGAGCGAGAGAGCCCATAAGCGAGGGAGGGGCAGAGAGAGAGAATCCCAAGCAGGCTCCACACTGTCAGTGCAGAGCCCAACTTGGGGCTTGAACCCATGAACTGTGAGATCATGACCTGAGCCGAAATCAAGAATCAGACACTCTACTGACTGAGCCACCCAGGCCACCCTAAGATTTTATTTTTAAGTAATCTCTACACCTAACATGGGGGTTGAATTTAGAACCCTGAGATGAAGAGTTGCATGCTCTACTGACTGAGATGGTCAGGCACCCTAGAAAGTAGTTCTTTTTTCCCTTTTTTTCTTCCATCTTTGTATCTTGAAAATTTTCAAAATAAAATACCTTTCACTTAAATCCATCAACTGTTAACATTTTTCCACATATGCATACTCTGTATATGTGCACACACAAATTTTTGATGAAATATTTGAAAATTACAGACATCAAGATGCTTCACTCCTAAGTACTTCTGCATGTATCTTCCAAGAACAAGAACATTCTCCTACCACTATCGTGCCAAAAAATTAAACAGAGATATAAAAATATCTAACATACAGCCAAATATTTGAATTTGCTTAATTGTTAAAACAATGCAGTTTGTGGATTTTTGTTGCTAGAGAAACCAATCAAGCATTATATCTGACATTAGTCATCACATTCTTTAGTCTCCTTTAATCTAGAACTAGAATAATTCCCCTGACTTATTTCATGATATTGACATTTTACAAAATTCAGGCACTCATTTTGGACAACGTCCCACATTTTGAACTTGTCTGTTTCTTCACCATTAGATTCAGGTTAAAGATTATTGCCAAGAACACTATATAAGGGATGTGCCTGGCTCAATGCATCAGGAGTTGTACAATGAGAAGTTACCATTATTGGTTATGTTAAGTTCCATCAGTTGGTTAAGGCAATAATCCCAGCTTTCTCTATTATAAGTGTATCTTTTCTTTTGTAATTAACAAATAACCTACAGGGTAATATTTTGAGACTATATGATTATCTCAATAAGTTTTCAACCAATGGTTTAGCATTCACTGGTAATCCTTAACTGAATCAATGTTGTATTTTGCAAAATGAATTTCATTAAAAATGCCTTGGGGCGCCTGAGTGGCTCAGTCGGTTAAGTGTCTGACTTTGGCTCAGGTCATGATCTCACGGTTGGTCAGTTCGAGCCCCGCGTCAGGCTCTGTGCTGACAGCTTGCTCAGAGCCTGGACCCTGCTTCATATTCTGTGTCTCCTTCTCTCTCTGACCCTCCCCGCTCATGCTCTGTCTCACTCTATCTCTCAAAAAATAAATGTAAAAAAAATTTTTAAATGCCTTTCCTTGGCAAAAAAAAAAATATTAGCAGCCTTATGTCATTCATTTCACTTATGTGTACACATTCCTCCCTAATCAATCTATGATTAACACATTCTGAATCCTCTCAGTGATGCTTTTTACAGATCATCTTTCCATCTACAGTTTCCATTATTTCTTTACGTATTATTATACCCACAGTTTGAAAAACAGCACTTTAACGTAAGACCACACTTTTCTAATCCATGCCTGATAATCTACCCTATTCCTAGATGAATTAATGGAATGCTTCCCACATAACAGAATCTCTTTTTATTTTTATTATTTAAGATTTTGTTTAAGTAAGCTACACCCAACATGGGGCTCGAACTCACAACCCTAAGACCAAGAGTCACACGCTCTAGGGGCGCCTGGGTGGCTCAGTTGGTTAAGCGTCCGACTTTGGCTCAGGTCATGATATTGGAGTCCATGAGTTTGAGCCCCACCTTGGGCTCTGTGCTGACGGCTCAGAGCCTGGAGTCTGCTTCAGATTCTGTGTTCACCTCGCTCTCTGCCCTTCCCCCGCTCATGCTCGGTTTCTCTCTCTCAAAATAAAGAAACATTAAAAAAAAAAAAAGAGTCATATGCTCTATCAACTGAGCCAGCCAAGCATCCCTCACTTTTATTTTCCTTTTAAAAGTAATCTCTATGCCCAACATGGGGCTGTACTCATGACCCCAAGATCAAGAGTCAGCTACTCTACTGACTGAGCCAGCCAGGCACCCCAAAATCTCACTTCTTTTTTTTTTTAAATGTTTATTTATTTTTGAGAGACAGAGAGGCAGACACACAGAGAGAGTGCGCGCGCGCAAGATGGGGAAGTGCAGAGAGAGGGAGACAGAGAATTCCAAGCAGGCTTTGCACTGAAAGTGTGGAGCCCAACACAGGGCTGAAACCCGCAAACCATGAGATCATGACCTGAGCTAAAATCAAGATTCAGATGCTCAACTGACTGAGCCACCCAGGCACCCCTCCTCCCCTTCCACCGCCCTGTCGCCAGAATCTTGCTTCCTGAAAGCCTCCCTAATCCCTGAGATTCATCTCAAAAGGCACCTCACTGTGAAACCTTCCTCAATTCATCCTAAGTAGAGATATAATTCCTCCTTCCTTTGAACTCTGCAGAATTTTACTGATACCTTTCTTATGCCCATTATCTTATTCTATAAGGTAAAGGCTTTTACATTTTCATTTCTATTGGGTAAGCAGGCAGAAGAGGAATTACTGGATCACATAGGATAAATATATATTTATATGAAAATGCTAAACTTTTTCAAAATGGCTGTACCATTTGCAATCCCACCAGCCATGTGTGAAAGCTCTATTTGTTCCACATATTTGGGTAGAAAAGAGTTATGTACAAAAGTAAAGAATACTGTTTGCATGTTAAATTGAATAGCTATATATTACTCTAAAATAGTGTAAACAACATTCAACTTGGGAGTCATAAAACTTGACTTGAGTTTTAGCTTTGTCATTTATTAGGATAAATTGCTTTCCCTCACTTGGCCTCTGTTTCCTCATTTGAGGAATTTTAAGTAGATGATCTCTAAGGTTCTTTTAAATTTAACCTTCTAGGGGTGCTTGGGTGACTTGGTTGTTTTAAGTGTCTGACTTCGCCTCAGGTCATGATCTCACGATACATGGGTTCAAGCGCCGAGTCAGGCTCTGTGCTGACAGCTCAGAGCCTGGAGCCTGCTTCAGATTCTATATCTCCCTCTCTCTCTGCCCCTCCCCTATTTGCACTCTATCTCTCTCAAAAATAAATAAACATTAAAAAATTAAAAAACAAGAAGTGGAGACTTTTAGACAAAGTGAGTTGACTTTTGGAAAAGCAGCAAAGGTAAGGAATTCCAGCTCACATGGTTCTATTCCTTCCAGGTTGTGTAGTTAAGGCCAATAAGGATTATATGACTGCTCAGAATAGTATGCAAGAAAGATAAGATTACCCATCTCAAATGATGAAAGCTGGAAAGTCCATAGGCTTGTTCAACCATACTCTGGCAGATAAAGCACCAAAATGTGACCTAATATTCTGTCTAGGAATTTTGACATTAATACAGTATCCATGGGCGTAATCAGTGGATTCATCTCACTGAACAGGGTAAAAGCTAGTTTGGGTATTATAGAATCTTCATGGTGAGGAAGAGCTAGGTATAGACATGTAGTAAGACCACATTCGGGGGCGCCTGGGTGGCTCAGTTGATTAAGTGTCCAACTTCAGCTCAGGTCATGATTTCACAGTTTGTGAGTTCAAGCTCCACATCAGGCTCGCTGCTGTCAGCCTGGAGCCCACTTTGGATTCTCTGTCTCCTCCCCCCACCCGCCCCTCAAAAATAAATAAACCTTAAAAAAAAAAAAAAGACCAGGGGTACCTGGTGGGTCAGTCAGTTGAGCACCTGGCTTCAGCTCAGGTCATGATCTTACAGTTCGTGGGTTCAAGCCCTGCGTTAGGCTATGTGCTGGCAGCTCAGAGCCTGGAACCTGCTTTGGATTCTGTGTCTCCCCCTCTCTCTGCCTCTTCTCTGTTTGTACTCTCTTTCTCTCTCTCTCTCAAAGATAAATAAATGTTAAAAAAAAAAAGATCACATTAAACTGTATACTTTAGGGTTTGTCAGTTAACCCAAAAGTGCTATAATCCTGAATTCATTTCTTTTCACCAAAAGAAAGTTGAAATGTAATATAATGTTACAAGATAAATTGTTAGAACTGGCTTCTGATGATGAAGACTGAAGATTTTTTTTTGAAGATGACTTTTTTTTTTAATGTTGGTTTATTTTTGAGAGAGAGAGAGAGACAGAGCATGAGCAGGGGAGGGACAGAGAGAAAGGGTGACACAGAATCTGAAGCAGGCTCCAGACTTTGAGCCATCAGCACAGAGCCCCACGTGGGGCTCGAACTCACAAACTGTCAGATCATGACGTGAGCCAAAGTCGGAGGCTTAACCACCTGAGCCACCCAGGCACCCCATTGAAGATGATGTTTTAAATACGGCATCACCTGCTTCATTATGAACAAAAGTTAAAATGTCCCCAGCTTACTCAAACTGTTATATAGCCTCTTCTTCCATTCCTATCAACACAACAATGGGAGACAAGTATCTACTATGATGTTTTTAAAACAAAACACAGAAACAATTTAGATACACATTATCCCTTGTGAGTGAATGTGTCATCAATACAATCTAGATTAATTAACAAGTAGGAGGGGCTCCTGGGTGGTTCAGTCAGTTAAGCGTCCAACTTCGGCTCAGGTCATGATCTCGAAGCTCTGTGAGTTCGAGCCCTGCATCGGGCTCTGTGCTGACAGCTCAGAGCCTGGAGCCTGCTTCAGATTCTGTGTCTCCCCTCTCTCTTTGTGCCCCTTCCCCACTTGCGCTCTATCTCTCTTGCTCTCAAAAGTAAATAAACCATAAAAAATTAAAAAAAAATTAACAAGTAGGAAAATCACTTGTTACATTATAAACTTTAACTATTGTACACAATGTTCTAAGTGGATACAAAGATATTTAATATGAGGAATCACTATTTCACTTCTATTTTTTGATTACTTATGATTGAAAAATGACTAAAAAGTTGCAAGTCTAATAGGGACTCCATATTACCTACATGCATGTTTTTAAAGAATAATACATATAGTCTTTGTTATTTAAATTTTTGTTTCTTTTGGTTATATTTATTGAAATGTATGTTAAGTCTGTTAAACTCAATATGAAATATTTGGGCTTATATAATGTATGTCCTTCCCACCCCCATTTCATTTATCTAGTAATTCATTTTTAGTGTTTTACAGAAGTATCAATCTGTGATTTGTAGGACATGGAGAATGGTGGGTCTTCAAAGACGGTGTGAGAGGCACTGGTGTGAGTCTCATTCTGGTAGTGTGCTGCGGGCAGGACCTAGCAGTGGCGGGACACTAGTAGCATCACACACAGGAAGCTCATGCAAAGTGAGTTTGGCTGCCTCAGCCCACACAGCTTCTGTTGTTCTTGCTCAGAAGATTTAAAAAATCTTCAGCCTTTCCACTGATTCGCTACAAGCTATGTGATTGCTTTCTAACTTTCTTTTTAAACAGAGTCAGTTTCGTGATCTGCAAGGAAGAACTCCAACTTTTGTGGTCTCCTTTTGCTTTACTGATCTTTGTTGCTCAGTCAGCACTTTCCCACATTGAAGAACCAGCTGCAACACCTTCATCTCTCCCTTCTCACCCAAAGTGCAGGTTTTGTTTGTGCTGAAATGTGGCAAAATGCTCTAGCTATTCTGTGTTTTATAACAAAAATAACGTTAAAAGGGCAAGTCAGGTTTTTAGTCTGGTATTAGTCCAGGCATATTTTAAGTTAAGGAACAATAAATATTGGGTACTTAAGTGCCATGCACTATATACCAGGTGGTATGCCTCATTTAAATACTATAACAAAACTATATACTGGGTATAAATAGTCCCATTTTATAGATGAGGAAACTAAGGTTCAGAGAGATTAAATGATTTTGTCACGGTTATATAGTTAGTACAAAGCAGAGATAAAACTCAAATCCAATAGCATATACTCACTGGAGAAGCTAAATATATTGGTGTGTTTGGAAAATAACCCATCTGCAATCCAGGCACAGCTCACACTTTATCTGAGATGGGCCTCCTATGTTACTGTCTAGCTCTTACCTGTTAGCTTAGTGAAGGCTTCCATGTCGTCAATCGCCGTAGAAATGTGATACTTTTTTCCTTCAGTGCCTATAATCTCTATGTAGGGGTCTGCTTTGAGGAAAGCATCTGTAATCCTAAAGATCAATTCATAAAAATGTATGCTTATGAGAAAATTTGAATATTTGCTTAATGCCATGCTTAAAGTTAAAGAAACCTTTCTACTTCAGAGAAGTAAAACTCTGAGACATGATGTTCTAAAGACAACTGTTTTTTACAAAACAGATTAAAAAAAGACAACTGTGTTTTGATCATACATAAATACATAAATACATAAATTGCATGGTGATTTGTGAGCTACTGTGTTTACTGTGATCCAGCATTACAGTAGGGCTTTAGATACACTATCTTATTTATTTAATCTTTCCAACAAGATAGATGTAATCAGCCTCAATTTTACAGATGCAGAAATTAAGTAATTTTCATCTAATCAAGTTAGGAAGAAGCAGTACTAGGCTCTGAACCTGGCTGAATTAAAAACAAAAACTTCTTATCAAAGTAACAACCATACAAATAGATGAATGTGTTATAACTAGTCTGCTCACGTCAATTTAAAACTATTTTGGAGACACAGAATTAATTCACAATCTACTTCTGAGACTTCCTCATGGGTCTTTGAGTCACATAGAGATGTACGGCTATACTTCTATCTGTACGTGGTTGAACTTTTCCACTATGGTTCTCGCTGGGGCAGGGAGAAGAGGTGAAATTCCTATTGGTTTTACTATTTGCTACTAATTTTGACAAATAATTGACAGGGTAAGGACAGACGTTAATCTTAATTCTTGAAATTAACTTGTCATTAACTTTAGAATGTCAATTATTCACGTCCCATCTCTCACCTTGATGACTAGTATCTGGCACCTAAGCAACGACCTGTGGGGAGGTCTGAGACATGCCAACATCGTCTCTTCATGTCTTGCTGAAGCCAACTCTCCCATACTTCATCTATCCCCTTTACCCATTGTCTGCCTCTTCCTCCAACTAAGGTTTTACTTTATGCTAGTTTCTGTTGTGTTTAAGGGAACCATTTTAGATTTATTCACTTAAAATTCACTTGAATTCATCTAGAAATAGCAACTTGACCCAAGATGGATCCTCTAGCAAAGCTTCATGAAGAAATTTTATATGGAAATATTAGAATTTCTTACATTGTATCAATGATGTTGCCAACTTTGTGTTGATAAGCTCTGCGGTGCAAAGAGGTGCGGGTGTGGAACATGTCATACAGATTCCCAACCTCCTGCAGGAAAACATGAAATATGTATTAATGTAGGTTCAAGTTATGTTACCCTTGTTAATAGACAAGTCTATAGGACAAGGAAAAGGTATGGTGACAGATGGACAAGAAGGCCATGCATAAGGACCACCTCATTAAAATCCTTGAGCCCATTAAAAAACTACAAGGTAGTTTGCCACTTTTCTTCTTAGTAAACCAAAATCTATTGTTTTAAGTCTGTGGCAGGTTCTGTTTTAGGCATCTTCAATATATTTTTTAATCTACTCAACAAGTCTAGAAAATTAGGCATTATTCTTCTTAAATTCTTTATTCTCAAAAGAAAGACTTTCTATAGTACAGTACCACACTACTCTTTAGTTACATGCCTCTAATCTGGCAGAAAGCTAATGATTTAGTATTTTACCTCTTAGGAAACACTAACATATATCACCAACTATGGTTAAGGATGAGACTTGAGCCCAACTTTCTAGGCTGAAACTTCAGTTCAGCCATTTATTAATTATAGGTCTTCCCTGCTTCAATTTGCTCACCTGTTAAGTGAGATAATAACAGTATCTATTTCATAGGGCTATGAAGGTTGAGTTAATCCACTTAAAGCACTTAAAAACAGTGCCTAGCACAATACTTAATGTCTGTTGTAATTTTGTTATTATTTAACAATGCAGTAGAAGTGAAAAGAACTTTAAGATACTTACAAATGCTAAATAGAAACAGACTGACAATTTACCAAGTTCTGATTTTTCCAAATTATTGAATGATTACTTCTAGACTTCAAACTATAAACTACACCTTCTTTGTTGTTCCTCTGACCTAGCTTACCTTATCTCTAGTACAAATACGCTTCCTATTATTTACTTCACAAACACGGGCAAATTTAATGAAGCGCTGGTAATCAAAATTATTTTGGATTCCAAGATGATGGCAGTCCCTAGAAGATTCCAAAGCAGAGAGATGAAATTTTTCAACAAGAAAACTGTACCTTAAATATTAACACTAAATGTATACAGTAATTTTTTTATTTTATTCATTTATTTAAATAAAATTTATATATATTTAAAGGATATGAGGATTTTAACCAATTTTTCTGAAGTGTTCAGTGCATACCTGGCAAAATAATCCCATTTGTCCACATCAATACCATTTCTCTTATTGGCCACTATCTCATAAAGGAAGCTTTTCTCTTTAGGACGCCCTTTGTAAGGCCACTGGAAGACAAGAAAACGCACCAAAAGTTTTAGGATATGAATAAAATCTATTTACAAGCAAAGCCACTGTGTTAATCTAAACATTATAAACAAAGGGGTGCCTGGGTGGCTCAGTCAGATGAGTGTCCGTCTTTGGGTCAGGTCATGATCTCACAGTTCTGAGTTCGAGCCCCACATCAGGCTCTATGCTGACAGCTCAGAGCCTGGAGCCTGCTTTGGATTCTGTGTCTCCCTCTCTCTCTGCCCCTCCCATGCGGACGCTCTGTCTCTCTCTCTCAAAAATGAATAATCATTAAAAATTTTTAATTAAATTAAATTAAAAATATTTTATTTTTAAATAATCTCTACACCCAATGTGGTGTTTGAACTCACAATCCCGAGATCAAGACTCGTGTACTCTACCAACTGAGCCAGCCAGATGCCCCAAACATGTTAATTTTAATGGAGAAACAGAACATACCTTTTACATTTTTCAAAGAGTGTTACTTCAGGCTTCTATATAAAATACTGCATATATATTCATCAAAAAACATTTATATATGTATTTTAATTTGGAGGGTAACTTCTAAAGAACTCAGTCAAGAGATGAAAAAAATAGATAACCCTTTTTATTTTTTGCATTAAACAGTAGAAATATATAATGTATTTTATCATTTAGTCCCCCTAAAATAGCCAAATATCTCTCTTCAAACAGCTCTGAAGGTTTAAAAAATAAATAAATAAATAAGCTCTGAAGGAAACTAGAAAAGACTAGATGGAAAACACAGTCAATTCAAATTAAGTTGTACACTAACTTACCAAAGAATCTTTGATTGGTGATTCAAGTGGTCCTGTAATTTGTTCCTTGATAAAGCAAATATCTTCTTCAGGGATGAGACCGTAATGTTCCATGACAGCTTTGACTCCATTAGTATTAACTAGGTGCTCAAACATCTTCACTGAGCCCTGTTCATGCTAGGAAAAGTCAACACAATATGGTCTGTTATAGACTCTAGTCCATTAGGGACCCCAGATAATCCAAATTATTCTTGACTCCAGGTAATTCAGAGATAAGGTTCCACTGCATGTTAATTATCTAGTTCCCATCTACCATCTTACAGATATTTTTAAAAACCTGTTAAATTTGTCTGTAAACAAAAAAAACTTTTTACGTTATCATGTTCATCATTATCTCATAAATATATTTAATGAGATATAATAATTTACTGTTCTGAAATATTGTATAGTACAATACAGAAGAATATTACCCAGTCATACAGACGGGATTCTGCTTAAAGGAGTATTAGTATAAAATTCACTTCTTCGTTTCATCAGACTTAGAATATTTGAATTTACAAATTCTGTTAGCACTTCCATCTGGTGGTGAAAAGGAGTAATTGCAAACTTGCCAGTTAAGAACAAAAGTGTTTTAGAGTCCTGAAGTCAAGATCTAAGCGGGAATCTCAAATTGGCCTCTTTTTAGTCATCTGTCTCTGCTCACTCATTCATAACTGTAAACATCAAATGATCCCCTGAAGATACTGGCAACATCACAGGTCTTACCAAAACCTGACTCAATATGAAAACAAAAACCTGAATGGTCCTGTAACTATTTTTTAAAAAGTGAATCAAGATACATATTAATTACAACAAGGAAAAAACAGTTTAGGTTTACAGTGAAGAAATTTGGTAAACATTGCCTTAATCAAGTGATCAAAGTTAATGTTACCAGCAATATGTTAAAAACAGTTTTCGTGCCTCTGTTGTGATATGCTAAAGAAGATATAATGTGGCATTCTGCCAAAAATACATAGTCTGACACTATATATAAAAAAACTGCAAACATCAGACAAACTGAGGAACATATCAGAAACAACTCACCTGTAGTCTTCAAAAAATAACAAGCTCATGAAAGATAAAGACTGAAGAATTGTTCCAGATCAAAGGAGACTAAAGAGAAATAGCAACTAAGTATGACTTATGCATGGATCAGGGAGGAAAAAAAAGTTTTCTTTCTCCTTTTCTGCATGGACAATTGATAAAATTGGAAAGAAACTTTAAACTAAATAGTATAGCATCAATATTAATTTCTTGATTTTGGTATCTGTACTGAGGTTATGTAAGCGTATGTTCTTGTTTTTAGGAAATAACCACTGAAGTATTTAGGAATACAGGAGTATGTCTAAAACTCACTTTCAAACGGTTCAGAAAAAATTTTACTTTTTTAAAAGATTTTTAAGTAATCTCCACACTCAACATGGGTCTTGAACTTACAACTCAAGAGACTAAGAATCTCATGTTCCACTGATTGAGCCAGCCAGGCACCCTCCCAAAAATGTGTTTATACAGAAAAATTTAAGTTCTATAAACACAGCATGGACAATAACAATGAAAATTATAAGCAGCTTAGGAGTAAATATAACAAAAGATATAGAAGACCTTTATGGAGAAGATTATAAAATTTACAATAGAAGAGCAAAGGGCTAAAGATACTCAATAAAATAAGAGTGTGAACAGTTATTATAAAGCAATAATAATTAAAATGTGAAACAGAAAAGAATCCAGAAGGATTCATCATATATGGAAAGTTAATAAATGTTGGGGGGGTGTTATAGGTCAGTAAGGAAAGAATGAACTGTTCAGTAAACAATTATCCATGTTTTAAAAAAAGACATTAGATTTCTACTATGGATATAAACAAATCCACATCAGTTAAGGACTTATATGTGAAAGGCCAAATATTTGTTATTTTTAAAAATTGATGTATTTATTATTTATTTATTATTTGAGAGAGAAACAGAGAGAGAGAGTGTGTGTGTGAGCAGGGGAGAAGGGCAGAGGGAGAGAAAAGAGGGAATCCTAAGCAGGCTCCATGCTCAGCATGGAGCCTGATGTGGGGCTCAATCTCATGACCCTGGGATCATGATCTGAGCTGAAATCAAGTGTCAGATGCTCAACCGAGCCAGCCAGGTGCCCCAGAAGGTCAAATATATAAATAAAAAGATGTGGAAATGGCTGAGTAGATCCTATTTAGATTAGCCTTGCTGAAGAAAACAACTATTAAGTCTGGACAGCTTCCTAAAAGTACTGGAGAGTGACCAAAGCAGGCAGATGTCAGAGGGAAGTTAATACTTGGAAGAAAAAAAGCACTGGGCAATATTCCAGTTCTTTTATGGCCTTTAGGCTCCAAGGAAGCAAAACTATCAAATGAAACATTATATATTTGTGTATGAATGCACCCTAAAAACTGTAATGGGGAGATATACCGTACCACAGCAATGGTTGCTTAAATAGTCTTCACTTTATTGACTATTGAATATACGAATACATACCGTCCATTCCACATCTGGGCGAGCAAGCGGAATGAATCTTCCATCAAACATATGAGAAAATGGCCCATGACCTTAAAAAACAAAAGCAGCCTTAGAACAAGACAATTGCTTGTAAATTGATAAAAAGTGAATCTATTTTTTAATCTTTTTAGCTTAAATTGAATATCAACAGAAATTAATAATCTATAAGTACATTACAAAAAGGAACAAAAATCCTTCCTTCCGATTTTCTAAAACAAGAAAACAAGAAACAAAAACATACTGAGCTGCCCATGGAGGGGTCTTTGAGCTATCAGAGCTTACATACATCTGATGAAAGCACAGTTCTGTGTAACTAAAAGGAATATTAATGAAAAACTTTGGCATCTTCAGATTGAATATTTATTTAATCTTTTAAGATAATATTTTAAGATAATCCACTGGGGTGGAGGAAGAAAATAATAAAACTTTATTTTTCTACTCTCATCCTTTTAAAAACATCTATTTTCATGTAAATTGTATAATGTACATAGTATGTTTTAGAATAAATATACACACTTGGGTTTTTGCTGCTGATGTGGGCAGCCAAAAGTGGAGATCACTGGTTTATGTTATTCATAAGTGATTTTAACATTCCACTCATTTAATAATATGAACTTTGTTGACACACAACTCTGTAATTATCAGAATTTCTGAAGTGAGTTACTTGGCTAAAGAGGGACCCCACCTGGACCAGCCCTAGGCCTTTTTGCATGTCACAGTCTATATAAAAAGGCTCACTAATGCAGTGCTCAGACTCCTAGTCACTCGCAAAGGTTTCCCAATGATCCTCTCTAGAATCTGTTAAATTTATCATCTAGGGGTGGTACTGGTCCTGCTGAAATCTCCAAGGGGACATGCTAAAGAGAGTGCCCTATCCCCTTAAGAATCTGGCTGTTCAAACACCATTACCTCCCTTTCTATAGCCTGAGAGCACACACAAACTCTCGGGATCCTCCGGTAGGTAGGAATAAACTACAAAGATATGGGGTTGAAAACTCCTGTAAAAAGAGGACAGTCTCTTTCCTCTTTTTCTTTTTTTTTTTAAAGTTTATTTATTAATTTTGAGAGAGAGAGAGAGCATATGCACAGGGGAGGAGCAGAGAGAGGAGAGAGAGAATCCCAAGCAGGCTCCATGCCCAGTGTGGAGCCAAACTCAGGGCTCATCTCACAAACTGTGAGATAATGACATGACCTGAGCCGAAATCAAAAGTTGGATGTTTAACCGACTGAGCCATCCAGGCACCTGTCTTTTCTCTTTCTTTGACAAAGAAGGATGATATTCTTCTACTTGGATTTAAGTGGTCTAAGACCTCACATGGGTCAGGGGAGAAAAGGAGTTCTCTAAATCTGTTGTTAATCTGCTAGGGAAGATTATGTATTTTAGGTATGAGAAGAATGGATTTGATAAGGTAACTGAAAGAAAATGGCAACAAGAAGAATAAAAGAAAGATAAAACTCATATCATCCTAAATACAGTAGTCAAAAATCTTACTATCAGAAGGTCCTTTTGGGGCACTCAAGTCAGTTGAGTGTCCTACTCTTGATTTTGGCTCAGGTCATGATCCCAGGGTTGTGGGATCAAGCCCCACATTGGGCTCCACAGTGTGGAGCCTGCATGGGTGTCTGTCTGTCTCTCTCCATCTCCCCCCCACTCCTCAAACTGTGTCTCTAAAATTTTTTTTAAAAATAAAAATTTTAAATGTCTAAAGTCCTTTCATATAACTTGTAGCAAAATTGTTTAACATGAGAAACACATTTAAAGACCACAAAAAATAATAGCAAAGCTTTGGGCTTATGAATCATTCTAGGAAGAAGCAATGGCACATTCATATTAATGTTAACTGCAGAATTAAAACACAACTTTTATATTTCTTTCCATCAGTTAGATTTTTTTAATTTCAAAAAGAGATAACATGTTACGGTTTTACATTAACAACTTTGGTTCTTTGTACAGCATACCTAGATCATGACAAAGGCCAGCAATCTGAACACAGAGCACATCTCGTTCACTTATCTGCAGCTCTGGTTGTTTTTCACGCAGTGCACGAGCCAGACATCCTGCTAGATACCCTACGCTGCAGAGAAAATGAAACAAAAAACAACATAAAGTCACTCTTCCATTTGAAAGATGATACTTTTGGAACTCAAGAATTTTAATATGTTTCTCAAATGTTTTAATATATTTATACAACAAGTTAACAGAATAGTCTGTTTCAGAACTAGGCAGAAACTCACAAACAGAATCCTCAAAGCAGGACCTACTGGCTCACAATCAGTAATTATTAGGGAAATGCAAAATTGAAACCACAATGAGATACTCCCTCACACTCATTAGAAAGACTATTTAAAAAAACCCACAAACAAATAAACAAACCACGAAAAACAAAATAACAAATGTTGGGCAGGATGTGGAGAAACTGGAACCCTGTGCACTGTTGTTGGGAATGTATAATGTGCAACCGCTATGAAAAGCAATATGGTGGTTCCTCAGAAAATTAAAACTAGTATTACCATCTGATCCAGCAGTTCCACTCGAGGTATATAACCAAAAACACTGAAAGCAGAGTCTCAGAGAGGTATAAGTACACCCATGTTCCTAGCAGCACTCCGTCGCTCCACACCAGAACTCTGTCTGGCTCCCCATCTCCTGTTCTGATCAAGCTCGAGTCTATGTGCATGATGTGACCATTGAGGACTTGTCAGGCTACATGGAATATTACTTGTATATTCCCAAGAAAATGTCCCACATGGCAAAAATGATGTACACCTGAAAGCAAGAAGCTAATTAATACGCTTTAAACCAATAAAGGGTTGTCAGAGAGATTTAGTTAATGGCAGACCTTGTGGCCACACTGTGTGAGATATCTCCTTCTGCTGTGTGTACAATAAAAACTTTTCTCAAAAAAAAAGTCAAAGAGGTAGAAGCAACCCTCCTCTCACAAATGAAGGAATAAACAAAGTGTGGAATAAACATACAAAAGAATATTATTCAGTTTTAAAGAAGAAGGAAATTCTCACACATGCTTTAACATAAATGAACTTTGAGAAAATTATGCTAAGTGAATTAAGCCAGTCACAAACAGATAAATACTGTATGATACCACTTATATGAGGTACCTAGAGTAGTCAAATTCATAGAAACAGAAAGTAGAATGGTGATGGCCAGGGGCTAGAGGGAGAGGAGAATGAGGAATTGTTATTTAATGGAGATAGAGTTTCAGTTTTCCAAGATGAAAAAGTTCTAGAGTTTGGTTGCACAATAATATGGATATATTTAACACTATTGAACTATACACTTAAAAACGGTTAAGATGGTACGTTTTATATTCTGTGTATTTTACCACAATTTTTTTTCCAAAAAAGGACTTCCTGCTTTGTAACATAGATTGAAGAGATAGTGCCTAACAAATGTTAAATGCACTTTTAGCACTTCCCTCTGAAAGTAATTCCTGAATGGATACAGTATCTTTTTTTCTCTACTTAAAGCCTGAACTCCATGAAGTTGAGACAACTGCCACCTTGTTGGTCTGGTAGGGCCTAGTAAGTTTTCAATAAACATTTGTTGATGAATGAATAAACATCTGAGTAGACACTTGTGCTCTGGCTAATTAACAACACTTCAAAAACAAAACACACACACACTCAAAACAAACAAAAGTAAAACAGTGTAAGTACTCCATGAAACCTAGAAAACTGTCCAGTTCTTTCCACTCCAGCCCATGTTCTCCTGGCTCTAGATTTCATAATGGAAAAGCAGAGCAAATTCTCAACTTAGTTGTTTTTAACAGAGGTGCGACCTTCTCTAAGCTTGTGAATGCTTTTCTGATTTACACATTTCCTGCTAGGTTAAGAATATTATCTGGTTTCAAAGGGAAATTCTTTACAAGACTAAACAGGAAAATTAAATAATAAAACTTACAACATTAGTTACATCAGTAACCAACCCATATTTAAACACAAATATGTCATCAAAATGTCCTGTCAATAGACACTTTCATTATCTTTCCAGTGAGGATCTGAACTGGCTTATAGGAATACATAAAATAGGGGCACCTGGTGGCTCAGTCGGTTAAGCATCTGACTTTGGCTCAGGTCATGATCTTGCAGTTTGTGAGTCCAAGCCCTGCATCAGGCTCTGTGCTGACAGCTGAGCTTGGAGCCTGCTTCAGATTCTGTGTCTCCCTCTCTCTGCCCCTCCCCTGCTCACGCTCTGTCTCTCATTATAAAAAAAAAAAAAAAAAAAAAAGAATACATAAAATATAACAAGGTAAATCAAAGCCTCAATTTTCTCAATAACGAAATATGGATATTATTACCATTTTGTAAAACTACTTATTCTCTAAAAGATAAGATGAGATCACTTCATAAGATAAGGAAAGTACTTAATAACTGTAAATTCCCCATCAACTGCCATCTTACCCTAGACTGTGCTCAAATCGATTGTGCGATGCGCCTGGAAAAATATAGTAACTGCCACCCAACTGTTTGATATATCGAAGCCGCTGAAATTGAGGTGTGTCGATGATTCGGATGAGGAGTGGGTGGAATTCAACGTGGCCATGGATAGGATCATTAATTACCTAGAAAATTATGTTTAAATTGATATCAGTAACAATATATAATTCCATCTAATATTTTTGTGCAGCCATTCCTATCTACAGTGCACAGTCAAAGCTACTCAATTGTTCTCAAGTAAGAACACTTCTACAGGAAATAACAAGATATTAATATCATTACCTTATTTAGGTATCACTACCAGACAGATCAAGTATATTGGATCTGGGTATATTTTACTTCTTCTTAATGGATTCTAATATAGAAAAATAAGAATTTCAATTTTTTTAATTGTGTATATATGATTTGATTAGCCTTTAATAAGTTAGTCTCGTATTCAAGTTAAACATACTTATTTAAACACTCATTCAGATCATATAAGCCTTATTACTATAGACAACATGTCTATTGTTTTTCCTGAATGTATCTTTATGGTACCCATTAGGGAGAGGAGTGAGGAAGAAAGGAAGGGAAGCTTCCTACCATAGAGATAAGAAATCTTAGGCAGGAAAATGAAATTCTATACTATTCAATGTCACTCGAAAATACCTATACTTAGTAAAGATACATTTTACAATTATTTGTTACTCTAAGCTTAAACGGGGTTAAATATAGGTGAAGATTTAATGCCCCTCTATATTTCTTAAAATAAAGATACATCTTTCTTAACTATTCATAACTACCTTTTAAAGAGAAAAAAAATAAAAAAGGAGGGGTTGCTTGGGTGGCTCAGTCAGTTAAGTGTCCAACTCTTGATCTTGGCTCAGGTCATGATCTCACAGTTTGTGAGTTTGAGCTGTGCATCAGGCTCTGCACTGATGGCATGGCACCTGCCTGGGATTCTGCCTCTCTCCCACTTATTCTTCTCTCTCTCTCTCTCTCTCTCTCTCAAAATAAATAATAAAAATTTAAAAAAAGACAAGAAAAAAGGAACTTAATAAATGATATAATTCATTGTTTTCAAACTGCTTCAAATTTTTTCATGAAGTTCCTTAAGAATGTATGGAATTCTGGGAGGTGAAGGGCCTTGTCTATCTCATTTACTGCCATATTCTCAGAACTCATCACACAGCATAATGCCTGGCACACACCAGGAACTCAAATATGTTTTAAATGGTTACTGTTGAATTGCCATTGCAAAGATACAAATATTTTTTAAAGGTTTATTTATTTTTGAGAGAGGGGGGAGTACAGAGGATTGGAAGCAGGCTCTGTGCTGACAGCTCAGAGCCCAATGTGGGGCTCGAACCCACGAACCATGAGATCATGACTTGAGCTGAAGTTGGAGGCTCAACCAACTAAGCCACCCAGGTGCCCCAAGATACATATGTTAAGATTCTATTATAGTTAAAGTGTACCAGGCCCATATATAAAATAATGAATTACAGAAGCTCTATGCTGTAAAGAAACTTAAAGGGCCATCTGGTCCAACATTTGAACATGCTGGTGATAAGGAAGTCATTTCCTTTACATTTTTTTAAATGTTTATTTAATTTTGAGAGAGAGAGAGAAGCAGACTGCAAGTGCGGGAGGGGCAGAGAGAGAGGGAGAGATGGAATTGGAAGCAGGCTGCGGGCTCTGAGCTGTCAGCACGGAGCCCAACGTGGGACTCGAATCCGCGAACTGTGAGATCATGACGCTTAACCGACTGAGCCACTCAGGTGCCCCATGGAAGTTATTTCCATTAAAAATAGCTCAATTCAAGTTGTGTAGCAACAGCCTGAGTCAAGTTATGACTAGAATTTATAATTTTGTTAAGCAATATATATGTATATTAACAAAGATTAGATTTATGACTGGAGAGTATTAATTTTTTTCACCCTGCTCTATAAAGCCACTTTATCACTATAATAAACTATATCAGTGTCTAGGTGGCTCAGTTGGTTAAGCGTCGAACTCTTGATTTCACCTCAGATCTGCTTGGGATCCCCTCTTTCCCTCTTTCTGCTCCTCTCCCCTGCTCACTCTTGCATACTCATGCACACACTCTCTCTCTCTCAAATAAACATTAAAAAATAAATATTATCATTAAAGCTATCAATTTCATGACTATACAGTCACTCACTGACTAAAAAGTACTTAGGAACTTTAAAATCTATTTTCAACAAATGTAATTTATAATTTATAAATATGGTTAGACAGTTTTCTGTTTTTAATGAAAAATAGAAAGAATAAAAGTCAGCAGATGAAATTGCTGATTCTTTTTTTTTTTTTAACTTTTAACTTTTACTTTAGAGACAGAGATGTGAGTGGGGGAGAGAGGCAGAGGGAGAGAGAGAATCCTACGCAGGCTCCACATTCAGCCTGACACAGGGCTTGGTCCCATGACCCTGGGACCATGACCTGAGCTGACATCAAGAGATGACTAAGCCACCTAGGAGCCCCGAAACTGCAGTTGTGAACATTACTTCAAAAATATTTCTGTTGCAAATTGTAACTGTGAAAATGTGATCACAGAGATCATCTGAGATGATCTTACCTAATAAAGAAAACTTATCTATGCCCTATCTGAGGAGAACACCCTGTGCTGCCCTTCTCATGAAGGATGAAATAGAATGCAGGCAATTTTCTTCCAACTGCAGGACAAAGTTGTTAAATATAATTTTTTTAAATTTTTTAATGTTTATTTATTTTTGAGAGAGAGACAGAGCGTGACCAGAGAGACAGAGAATATGAAGCAGGCTCCAGGCTCTGAGCTGTCAGCACAGAGCCTGATATGGGGCTCAAACCCGCAAACTGTGAGATCATGACCTGAACCAAAGTCAGACGCTTAACCAACTGAGCCACCCAGGCACTCCTAAATATAATCTTTAATAAGTGATCATCCCATTTAATTTGTCATGAAAAGAATGAGGTATTTTAATATGAGGTAACTTTTTCAGAAAGGGCTAAAATTTGATTATTCAAATTAACATACTTGCTGTAAGAACCACTACTTGGCCTATAAAAGAAAACTATTGTTGGACTAAACCAAACACATTCATGAAGTATTTTCAAACATGGGGAGCTTGGCTGGCTCAGTCAGTGGAGTATGCGGCTCTTGATCTCAGGGTTGTGAGTTTGAGCCCCACGTTGGGTGTAGAGATTACTTAAAAATAAAATCTTAAAAAAATTTTTTTTCAAACGTGATTTTCAATGGGAAATAAGCAGGCTAACCAGCAAGAGTAAAATTGAAATATGTAGTCTCATAGGGATCTGAGATAACTTAAATACTGTATAAAATATACCAAACACAGCTAATGAAAAACGTAAATGATGATCATGCAAAAGGGTACAAAAGGGGAATGGGATACCCTACACTTTCTTCCAGGTCTGAGACTCAGTTTTCTTAACCTACAGAAGTCAAAAGGGTGAACAATAAGATAAAATTTCTGTCACTAGCTAATCAAGAAATATTTCTTTAATTATGATACCAGGATCATCCCAGAGAGTCTGTGAAAAATGCACATTCATGGGCCTACTGTAAATTCCCACAATCAGAATTTCTGAGAAGGAGGTGGGGTAGTTGACCACTTGTTAAAATGATTCTTAGGACATTAATTCCAAAAAACAGGGCCTTGAATATCTGGAAGGGGCAGGGAGATGAAAAATAACACTATTGATAGATTAAACTCTAGGAATATATCCACCCTGTGGACTAATATTTGACACAAAAATTTACCACAGCTGACAAGAAAATTCAGTACAACTTAAAAGTTATTCTATGACTAAGGGGAAAGTAGATCTATGTGTGTTGATACGGAGGATTCTCAAAAGTATAATAATGATAAAAAAAAAAGGCAATGTAAAATGAAAGTTTAAAAGGTTACTTGCTGTAAAATACAATTATTATAAAGCTTAAAAAACATGTAAAACAATACTATACATTGTTTATGGCTATACATATATGTGTAATGAAAGTAAAAAACATTTGTGAAAATGATTAAACCTGAATCAAGATGGCACTTATCTGGGGAGAAGAAAGGATGGAAACAGAATCTAGAATGGGTACAAAAAAGACCCTATATTGTTTCTAACATTTTGTTCTGAAAACAAGAGATCTGAAGCAAAATTAGGTAAAATATTAAGATTTAACAAGCTGGGTAGTTGCCTACTTATGCTTTTCTGTATGCTTAATATATTTTAGTTTTTCTTTTGATTAAAATACTTTGTGCTTATTTGAGAAAATGCAGTTTAGAAATATAAAAATCAATTATAATCTTATTACTGAGAAGCAGATTTCCTCCCATTCTTTTTTTTTAACGTTTTTTCTTATTTAATTAATTAATTAATTAATTTATTTATTTATTTTTAAAGTAAGCTTCATGTCCAGCATGATGAAGACCTGAGCTTAAATCGAGTTGGACGCTTAGGGGGCTCCTAGGTGGCTCTGTCGGTTAAGCGTCCAACTTCGGCTCAGGTCATGATCTCGCAGTTGACGGGTTCGAGCCCCGCATCGGGTTCTGTGCTGACAGCTCAGAGCCTGGAGCCTGTTTCAAATTCTGTGTCTCCCTGTCTCTTTGCCCCCTCCCCTGCTTGTGCTCTGTCTCAAAAATAAATAAACAAAAGAAAATAAAAAAAAAAAGAGTTGGACGCTTATATAATAGGGGCATTTGGGTGGTTCAGTCAGTTCAGCATCCAACTCTTAATCTCAGCTCAGGCTTTTTTTGTTTTTGTTTTTAAAGTTTATTTATTTTGAAAGAGAGAGAGGCAGCGGGGGGGGGGGGGCGAGCAGAGAGCGGGTGGGACAGAATCCCAGGCAGGCTCTGCACTCACAGCACAGAGCCCTATATAGGGCTTGAACTCACGAACAATGAGATCATGACTTGAGCCAAGATCAAGAGCTGACACTAAACTGACTGAGCCACCCAGGTGCCCCTGGTTGTTTTTCCTTTTTTTAAGTTTATTTATTTATTTTGAGAGAGAGAGAGAGAGAGAGAGAGAGAGAGAGAGAAAGAGAGAGAGGTATGGACACACGTGCTAGCAGGGGAGGGGCACAGAGAGAGGGAGAGAATCCCAAGCAGGCTCTGCGCTGTGAGCTCAGAGCCCGATTCAGGGCTTGATCTCACTAAGTGTGAGATCAGAACCTGAGCTGAAATCAGGAGTCAGACACTTAATCACTTAACTGACTGAGCCACCCAGGCTCAGGTCTTGATCACAGGGTCATGAGTTGAGGCCCTATGTTGGGCTCTGTGCTGGGCATAAAGCTCATTTAAAAAGAATAAAATAAAAAGTCAAAAAAACATAATAAACTCAGAATCTTCTTACCTTCATTGCATCAACATGAATTTCTCTCAGTTGTTGGATATAATTATATAGCTTCTTTCTGTCGCCCAAGGTACTAAAATTAAAACAGGATAAGCAAATCCATCATTATTTGCTTAATAATAATCCCTAGAGTATATAATAGTATATAATCAACTCTAAATTATCTACACGAATAGAATGAGAAGTCGGATTAAAAGGAACAATTAATAATTCAAACATACGCCCCCTGTAAAATTCTCCCCGAGGCTTCTGCCCTTGATCCTCTTCTCTTGGTAACTCAGACTTCAACATCTCCTGCGTCTCTACTGAACGCTCAATTTATACTTCAGACTTATTTTAAGCTAACTGAAGTTGACATCTTCCCTCACAACCCTGAATTAGGATGGCTCAAGGTAGTGCTCTGAAGTAGAGGATAGTGATAATGAAAAAGGACTTTGAAATCAGAACTGGTTCACATCTGCACACGGAATCTGTTGTGACCTTGGGGGCAGGGGAGAATCACTCAACCGTTTGTAGTATACTCATGACCTCATCTATAGCACAGGGAAAATATTATCTACCTTACGGGGCTGAAGAGGGATTAAATAATGTGGCTGCAGTTACAATAAAGACCCAGTTCCTTCCCTTAAGAACTATAGAAATTTAACTATGATTACAGGTGTCACACAAATTATCACTGATTAACAATTCAGTATTTACCCCATCAGAAGTATTTTAACTATAAGAATTTAGGAGTCTATTAGTGTGATCATGCGATAAACATGTGAACAAAGTTCACGTTATAAGTCCATGAAGGGATTTTTTTTATTGATTACGGTGGTGAGTTACAAAGGTCCAAGACTGACTTATGAGCACTGGGCATGATTTAAACACAAATCCAATATATACAAAGGCAATAGCTTTACTTATACCCAACCTCTTTTGTCAGTAATCCCTTACAAAGCTCCAGTTCGAGAAATAAATTTAACAGCATATAATGTAAAAGGCTCAAAATCCTGTAATTCATTATCCTGCTTCATTTATCTAATTGGTCCAAGCAAGTTAGCCTGACACCTGGCTAATTATCAGTAGAAGCAGCATGCAAAGGGCCAGAATTTACTGATCTAATAGCTAATTAGACTGAAAAATAAATCTTTTGCTAAAAGCCTTAGATACACTTAGAGTCAGAATCACTACAATTGGCCTCTATATAGTACTATATCATACTACAATCTAAGAATGATTTTCTTGGGATATATAGAGGCATCATTACAGCTGATAAATCATAAAGCAGCATACATTGTGTTTTCCTATTCTCCTATCATTCTCATTAGTTTGATATTAACAAGCGCAAGGAAAGGCCAAGCTTGGAGAAATACTGACAGGTGAGCAATAACTGAGTCAGGTTAAGTATCGTTGCACAGTTGAGCATAACCAAGAGTCACAGCATAAAATACCAAACTGAAACCAGTATCATTGCTTAGGATTTTCCTGAACTGATACTTCAGTATTCATCACTTAATAAAACCCAAAAAGAAATATTCACAAAGAAATTGCTGATTAAAGTCTATAAAAATATGGGCACTCAGATGGCTCAGTTGGTTGAGTGTCTGGCTCTTGGTTTTGGCTTACATTATGATCTCCCGGTTCCTGGGATTGAGGCCTGTGGCAGGCTCCAGCCCTGTGGTGGCCTCTGTAAGGACGGCACAGAGCCTGCTTGGGACTCTCTCTCTCCTCTTTCTCCTATCCTCCCCAGGCCCCCCCTCCTCTTCCCGCTTACACGCTCTCTCTCAAAATAAATAAATAAACATTAAAAAAAGATAAAGTCTATGAAAATAGCCACCCAAAACCTAGAGGTTTTTTGTTTTAGTTTAACAAAGGCTATAAAATCAATACAGTATTTCAAACAAAAATTTAAAGTGTTCATGGGCCAGGGCGCCTGTGTGGATCAGTCAAACGACCAACTTCAGCTCAGGTCATGATGTCCTGGTTCCTGAGTTCAAGCCCCACATTGGGCTCTTACTGTCAGCACAGAGCCTGCTTCAGGTCCTCTGTTTCCCTCTCTACCTCTCCCACGCTCTCGCTCTCTCTCTCTCTCTCTCTCTCTCTCTCTCACACACACACTCTCACACACACACACACACACACACACTCTCTCTCTCCCCCCCCCCCCGCCAAAATAAACAACCATTAAAACAACAACAACAACAACATAGGGGTACCTGGGTGGCTCAGTCGGTTGAGCATCCGACTTCACCTCAGGTCATAATCTCATAGTTTGTGGGTTTGAGCCCCCCATCAGGCTCTGGGTTGACAGCTCAGAGCCTGGAGCCTACTTTGGATTCTGTGTCTCACTCTCTGTCCCTCCCTGCTTGCGCTCTCTCTCTCTCTCAAAAATAAACAAAGACTTAAAAAAAAATTAAAAAACAACAACACTATTTCAAGTATTCATGGGCCATAGTTAGACTATAAGATTTTATATATGTATTTCATCATTTCTTAAATCTAAAATTTCTTACAACTGACATGTACATTTATTGTGCCAATGGTTTCTTTTTCTTAGAAAAATCAATAATTTTTTTAATGTTTATTTATTTTTGAGAGAGAGAGACATAGAGCAGGGGAGAAGAGAAAGAGGGGGACAGAGAATCTGAAGTGGGCTCCACACTGACAGCTCATGACCTGAGCCAACGTTGGACACTTAACCAACTAAGCCACCCAGGTGCCCCTACAAAAACATTCTAAATCAGGGCTCCTGGGTGGCTCAGTCTGTTGAGCACCGACTTCAGCTCAGGTCATGATCTTGCAGTTCATGAGTTTAGGCCCTGTGTCATGCTCTGTGATGACGGTTTGGAACCTGGAGCCTGCTTTAAATTCTGTGTCACCCTCTCTCTCTGCCCCTCCCCTGCTCACATTTTGTGTGTGTCTCTGTCAATAATTAAAAAACAAAAAAAACAACTTTAAATAAACAATTGATCATAAACTTGAGAAAATTTCATACTTGTCTAAACCGGATTTCCTCTTAGAAAGCAGAGTCTAGGACAAGAGCTTATGTACAGGTCATTTATTTTTAAGATGTGAATTCTAGGAAAGGTAAAACAGGAAAGGATGGAAAAACAGTACAAGGCTATATTAATAAATTGGTTGCACTAGTACCACTGTGAACAACTTTGACTGATTTCACTGGGATCTTCAAAGGCAGCTCTAGCCAGCAGAATTTTGCCAAGACGTAAATGTTCTAGATCTTCCCTGTCCGATATGGTAGCCACTAGCCGTAAGTGGCTCCTGAGCACTTGAATTATGGCTAGGTGAGGAACTGAAACTTTACTTTTAATTAATTTAAACATGTAACTAGTGGCTGCTCTATAGGAAAACACAGCCCTGAGAAGTCCTGCAGAATATACCTCAGAGTTATACAGTGGGCACAATGGTGTACCGGATAATGTTCATTTGAAATTCTATTTTGTTCACTTATGTCTCCCAAGTTCCTAGAAGACTTCCTAACACATAGTGGGCCCTCCATAAATATTTGTTGAATAAATCAGTAGTATTTGGGTCCACAAAGTATATGGTTCTCTTTAAAAGCAAGACTATTAGAACAAATGCAATTCAATTAAAATAGTAAGTAACTCATTATACCTAAGAAATAAACAGTAAGGGGGACATGGAGGGGACTGAAACATGATTATGAAAGAGGCACGATGAGGCTCCTACAGATTCTGATCCCAAGGACATTTATTAAAATTCAAGTAAATGTCCTAAGGTGATCTTTTCTCACAATCTGCTTCTATTATCAACTACTAAACAACAGTGCATGAAATAATTCAGTATAATCCTTTGTTTTGATTCTTTGGTTACTGTTACCACAAACAACATTTAGCTAAATGGAATTCCAGAAGAATAAAACCTTGTTTTACCACTGTTGCCAATTCTCAAAAAAAAAAAAGCCTCCATTTTAAGGAATATTTAAATATTTGCTTCTCAACTGTGATCTTTAAAGTGGATCCACACTAGTCTAGACCCTACAATCGCCAGCCTTACATAGGGATATCAATGTATAATTTATTATTAAGGGCCAATGTGTTAATCACTTTATACACACTGTCTCACTATTATTTTCCATTTCACAGGTGCAGAAACTGAAAGGTTAAATTACTTGTCTCAAATCACACAACCAAAAAAGGACCAAACTACTTTGGATCATGTCTTTAAATCTAATACCAGGTATCCATTCCAGTCTTGAGATAGCTTTAAGAACACCTAAAAATAGGTTCAAGATGAGGGTGTAGCCTTGATTTTCCTTGCCAACATTTCCCCCCATTAGTCCTTATATATTTTATGGTGTGTATAATCCAATTATTCTGAACTTGAAAGTAAAAAGTTGGTCACTGCAAACTTCATGAAGGCTTGTCAGCAAAATTTTTAAAAACAGGTATCATTAGTAATATTAAACACAGGATTTGGGGGTGGCTGGGTGACTCAGTCGATTAAGCATCCGACTTCGGCTCAGGTCATGATCTAGCCGTTCCCAAGTTCAAGCCCTGCGTCAGGCTCTGTGCTGACAGCGCAGAGCCTGAAGCCTGTTTGGATTCTGTGTCTCCCTCTCTCTCTCTGCCCCTCCCCAGCTTGTGTTCTGTCTCTCTAAAATGAATAAACATTAAAATAAATAAATAAATACAGGATTTGCACAGCAAAAACAAATAAACAGACACAACTGTGTTAACCAGCAGGGAGGGGATTCAATTTTAAAACACTTTGTAGATTTATTTATTTATTTACTTATTAACGTTTATTTTTGAGGGACAGAGAGACAGATTACAAGCAGGGAGGGGCAGAGAGAGAAAGAGACACAGAATCCAAAGTACGCTCCAGGCTCTGAACTGTCAGCACAGAGCCTGACGCGGGGCTCAAACTCACGAACCGCAAGATCATGACCTGAGCTGAAGTCAGCCGCTTTAAACCACTCAGGCACCCCTAGATTTATTTATTATAAAGTTTATTTATTTTTCAGGGCACCTGGGTGGTTCAGTCGATTGAGCATCCGACTTCAGCTCAGGTCTGATCTCATGGTTTGTGAATTCGAGCCCTGCATCAAGCTCTGTGCCAATAGCTCAGAGCCAGGAGCCCACTTAAGATTCTGTGTCTCTCTCTCTCTCTCTGACCCTCTCCCACTCACACTCTGTGTCTCTTTCTCTCAAATATGAATAAATATTTAAAAAAATTTTTAAGGGGCGCCTGGGTGGCTCAGTAGGTTGAGTGTCTGACTTTGGCTCAGGTCATGATCTCATGGTTCGTGGGTTCGAGCCCTGCATCGGGCTCTGTGCTGACCTCTAGCTCAGAGCCTGGAGCCTGCTTCAGATTCTGTGTCTCTTTCTCTCTCTGCCCCTCCCCTGTTCATTCTCTGTCTCTCAAAAAAATAAATAAATGTAAAAATAAAAAAAAATTTTTTAATTTTTTAAAATAAAAAAAATGAAGTTTATTTATTTTTCAAGAGACAGAGACAGTGCAAGTGGGGGAGGGGCAGAGAGAGAGACAGAGAGAGAGAGAATCCCAAGTAAGTGCCGCACTGCCAGCACAGAGCCCAGTGAGGGGCTCAAACCCACAAAACCACAAGATCATGACCTGAACCGAAACCAAGAGTCAGACACTTAACCAACTGAGCCACCCAAGCACCCCAACATGTTGTAGACTTAAAATGAGGACAGTTAAGATTGGTGTCATGGGCTTTGTCCCTCAGAGGTGAATAAAAAGGTCAGAAGCATGCTTGGCTATAAGGTGAATTTTATCATTCTTACCTTATTCCAAGACTTTCAAGATCAGACTCATTAAGATGGAGCAGTACTGATCCTGTGATTTTATTTCCTTTGAAAGAAAAGGGAGAAAAAAAGATGAATGGTTTCAATAATTATACCATATGCTTTTTTATTTCTTTCAATTTGTATTCACCAAAATTTACTGAGATCAACATTTACTAACCACCTACTACAGGCAATGGACTGTGCGGAGAACCACTTTCATTTGCCACTTGGAAAGTCTTTTTCTCCATGTGGGGCTCAAATTCACAACCCCCAGACCAAGAGTCACATATTCTATAGACTGAGCCAGCCAGGCACCCCTCTCACTTGGATAATCTTCATTTTAATTAGATAACTATATTGACAGACGATTTTTGATAAATCAAATAAAAACTTTTAAATTATTTGAATGAATTATTTGTGAGGAAGTCCAGCAGCAAAACCAATGGCTTCCTTCTAAAATAGGTGAGGTTTGGGGTTGGGGAGGTAAGGAAGTATAAATCTATTGTTCTTAGAATAGTCAGGTCAAAACCATTGCCTGAAGGGTACCAAGTGTTGATTGAGTTCTAAAACCTCCAAGGAAGGGCTTGACTTCCTGATCTCGGAGCTGTGAGTTTGAGCACCACATTGGCTGTACAAATTACTTAAACAATAAAAGATTTTAAAAAACACTCCCAGAAAAGCGCATAATACTATGTTTTGAAATATATTTATGTTTATTTTTCTTTTTCTCACTATATAATTAATTTTAGTCCCTCCTGACCTCAGATTCCAGAACTCTGGGCTATTTTCAAACAAACAAAAAACTTTTTTTTTTAAGTTTTTTTATTTGAGAGAGGAAGAACACTCATGAGTAGGGGTGGGGCAAACAGAGAGCTGAAGAGAGAATCCCAAACACGCTCCACTTCCACACTGACAGCCTGACTCAGGGCTCGACCCAATGCTTGATGATTTTTGATGAGAACACTTGTTAAGATATAGCTGGCATGAATTCTGGAGTCCAAAGACCTAACCTTCTCATCCAGTTCTGCTTTTTCTCTAGTAGTGTGACCTTTAGAAAGTTATTTAACATCTTTGGACCTCAAAACACATCATCTGTAAAACAAAATAGGGATTACAGCCTCTAAAGTTCAGGGCTCCGGGGGGCCTGGGTGGCTCAGTCAGTTGAGCGTCTGATTTTGGCTCAGACCATGAACTCAAGGTTCGTGAGTTGAAGCCCCATGTCGGGCTCTGTGCTGACAGCTCAGAGCCTGGAGCCTGCTTCAGATTCTGTGTTTTCTTCTCTCTCTGCCCCTCCCCCGCTCATGCTCTGTATCTCTCTCTCAAAAATAAATAAACATTAAAAATTAATTAATTTCAGGGTTCCTGTGAGATTGTACTCCATAATGAGGAAAGGGGCCCAATACCTTGTTTTGCCAAATAAAAACAAATCCAGACTAAGATAGGGATTAGAAAGGAAGACTACTGCAATAGAGAGAATGTTGTGATCTCGGAAATGTCCAAGTGGTTCAAAATCAAACAGGAAAAGGTGTTGCTCTTTTTTTCATAGGGTACAGGAGGGGCAGTGAAAGTGACCCCAGTGGGGTCTAATAGGACAGTATCCTGCTGTGCCCACCTCGTTCCCAGGAGAAGCTGATGATGGGGCATTCCACTTTTTTAGTGCTTGCTCAGGTTTGGGGACAAGCAAGATTTTAGGGCCCTCTAGGAGAGAGAGAAGCCTGACTAAACTTTGATCAAGACCAAGCAGATGGTTAAGAAATGAGCATTTGTTGGGGCGCCTGGCTGGCTCAGTCAGTAGAACATTGGACTCTGGATCTCAGGGTTGTAAGTTCAAGACCCATTCTGGGTATACAGATTACTTAAAAAGAAAAAAATCATTAAAAAAAGAAAAACGAAATGAGCAATTGTGAATGTATGGTCAGTTTTTACCAATTAAAGCATGTAGTGAGTTCTGCTAGCATGTGACTGTAGGTTCAAGAGATCATTCTTAAGGTTGATGACTTAATCTACAGAACAGCAAAAAAAAAAAAAAAAAAAAAATCTATAGAACACCACGGAATCAGAAAGTCAACAACACAGTCCATCATATTTTGGAGACAGAAAATATAAAACTACGTCATCCTCACCTATTTGCTACTTAGAGACAAATTCCATCCTGAGGGGAGGACAACCAAAGGGGGAGAGAAGAAAAGAGAAGTACCATTTCCCACACCATCAAGCTATTTTTTAAGTCTTGAAGCACTAAAGTTCCTCCCGCCCTAGACAGACAAGGCTCCACTCTATTACTGCAAAAGTTTACTAAATTTACAAATGGATAAGACAGAGGGTAAGACAGAGTGAGGTTAAGGTTCACATCCATTAGGGGAAGTTTAGGTTTCAAGCGGATGGATGCTTGAACTTGAGCCATTTGCCCAAAACTCACAACCCGCATATTTGCCCCGTGTGATGCGGCCAAGTCGTGGGCTGCTGGGAGTTCCGCGGTCAGCTGAACAATCCCAGTGTCATTCAGATTTAACTAGGGAAACGGATTTTGGAGACCAAAACAGAATCATTACCAAGCTCTGCAAGTGTAGTCAACAAACACATATTGAGCCCTACAGGCATGCTGTGGTAAGGCAATGAGGATGCAGGGATCCGCAGAGCATGTGCCCTTCCCCCTTAGGAAAACCCTGAGTTAAGGGACGATGGGAGGAAACATAAACTTAAAAGCAAAACACACTCCAGGTGCTCAAGGAGCTGCAGGAGCACAGAGGGGTCTCCCGAGCCCCGTGAGCCTGAATGACAGCGCCCCTCCGACCAAGGTCTGGGGAAAACGTTCTTCTAAGTAAGAAAAGGGACCGGAGTCTCGCCTGTCCCGCGCTGGGGTGGCAAGTTCCCGAAGAAACCCACCTGCCTCGCACCAGGTGCCTCACCCAAGTTCACAATCCTCAAAGTCGGCTTTTCTGCTGCGGGTCCGCAACCCCGCACGCCCCATTTCTCCCTCCATCTCTGGGGGGGCACTCCTGGGCGCCCCTTCGGGCACGTCCCCGTCCCCGTCTCAGGCCCCCGGTTCTGGAGGGCTCTCCGCCTCAGGTCGTCGCCCCACCCCCCGCCACCTCGGCGTCCCCGCCTCAGGTCTACCCCTTCGGGTACCTCTCCGCGCTGGTCTCCCTTCCCCGTTGCAGGCCGCCTGCTCAGAAGGGCTCTCCGCCTCAGGTCATTCCCGGCTCGGCGCCCCCCACGCTCCCCGCCTCAGGTCCACCCCTTTCGTATCTCCCCGCGCAGGTCTGCCTTCTCCGCTTTGGGTCTTCTTTGAGGCCCCCGGCTCACTGCCTCAGGCCCGCGGTCCCCGCCTGGGGTCGCCGTCCCCCGGCCCCTCAGCGCTCTAGCCCTGCTACCTCGAAAGCGTTCCAGCAGTCCGGGATCACTGAAGCCACAGCGCTTTAGGAAGCAGCACACCTGCTCCGGGCCCCAGGTCTGGTGGTCGCCGTGGAGTTTGGGGCCCGGGGACCTTTCCGCCGCCGGGGAAGGGATGTTTGGCGGGGTTCTTGGGCTGCCATCGCGTCGGGGCCGCTTGAAGGGCTGGTCCGAGTCCGCTCCCTGCATGGCTACAAGCAGCACCCGGCACAACACAGTCAAGAACCGCGGCGCTTGGACCGCGCGCAGGCGCACTGACTGCCGGTCGGTGAGGACGAGTCGGCTCAGCACTGCCAGGTTATTGGCCTCCCGCGCAGGCGCACTGGCACCTCAGACCTTGTGGCCTGGCAGCCCAGCCACTTCAGCCACCCGGCCCCCTTGCGCAGGCGCAATGACAGCCCAATGGTCCTCAACAGGTCGGGGAGTTTACAGAAAGGGAGTGACTAGACGCAGAGCCACGGCAGTGCTGATAAGGGCGAGGTGAGGAAAGAGTGTGTCTAGGACCCGTGGAAGCCCCGCCAAAGTCCTGAGCACATGCTCCTCTGGTGAATTGCAGGTGTCTTCTTCCAAATGAATATCCCAGGTATACCCTTGGCCGTGTTTCAGATGCCACAAACCTAAAACTAAAAGGCCATCATCAGGCTGCCAGCATCTTCCCATTTAAGAGAAAAATGGGCAGGAAGCTGAACTGGAAGACCCTAGAATGATTTCACATCTGATATGAAGGTAGTCTTCTTGCATTTCACAAGCTCTATGGTATTGCTGGGCAGTTAGAGGGCCCTGGGGGTGCATATCCAGGAACTGTTATCTCCAGGTTTCCATACAGAAACAGACTTCAAACTTCTCTCTAAAAGAATTCTCAACCCCTCTCACCACCCCAACTCCCTGCCCAGAGAAAAGGAAGTGGTCAACCTGATTATTGTTAAACAAAATTCACCTGAGCAGATTTGAAGATCTAATTGGCTTTATTCAATGACTCGTGAACAGGACAACATCCTATCTAGTAAGGAGAAAGGAACTGTACAAAATGGAAGATTTTTAAAGACAGAAGGGGTGTAAGACAAGGAAATCATGACGAAAGAAAGGATTGTTTTAGGCAGAGTCGCCCAACTGTGGGGGGAAGGCAGGTGTCTACCAGGCTACTACTTTACCAGTGCTGGCCAGGAAATTCCAGACTGACCTGTTAAAGTTCACAGCCCAGGGAAAGGCTGAAACTCCAATTAGGTTACATGCTAAGTCTTGGTTTGCTGATGTGGGGGCCTCCCACAGGTGATTTCATTTTGGACCTGTTTCTTTTTCAACATTACTTAAAACTTATCTTCAAGGACTTTTACCACCTGGTCGTAACAGCCAGGTAAAAATGGGAGGCATGTCCCCATCAATTTAGTCACTCAGGGGCAGAACCAAACTTCCCTATAAATCCTAGTTTGTGCAATTAACTGGTAAAAAGACTACTACTACCACTAATGCACCTCCCCATCCACCCAGCCATAGACCCATCTAGGGGATAAAGAGTGTATGAGGCAGATTATCATCAAGTATTATGAACTAGTAGTCTGGTAGAGAGCAAAATACTTTTACCATACACTTAGAGCTTTACTGTGGTACCAGGCATTGTTCTAAGGGTTTTACAAATATTAATTCATTTATGTATCACAACAACCTTAGGGTGTAAGGAACTAACATACAGAGAAATAATTTGCCTGTGGTCACACAGCTACTAAGTGATGAAGCTTGGATTCTAACCCAGGCAATCCAGCTTGCTTCCAAAGTCCATGCCCTTAATCACTTGCTAAATTGCTTGTTAATGGGAATTTTGATATAAAATTATTTTATATCAGTTAACTCAAAATTTTCAATTGCTCCTTTGTCCCATAGACCCATGGAAGAAAGTCCCATAGACCCACGGAAGAAAGTATAGAGAGGGGTACTTGCCCTCCATCTCCCCAGAAGGGCCAGGATCAGCAAAATGTGCCCTTAAGCCCCAGAATAATTTGAGATGAGATCAGAATTGCCAAGACTTGTGAAACCAAAACAAAGGGGTGAAAGAGACAACAAATAGCACATGAATGAAAGCCTTATATTTCAACTTGGAAATGGCTGGCTTAAAACCTTGTATTTTTTTAGACTTGTGGGAAAATCTGCCCTGACAGCAAGGTTTCCTTGGCAGTAGAAGGTGATATAAGCAGGGTTTTAAGTTTAATCAACTGGGTTTGTTCAAAGCAGTTGCTTTTGAGAACTTTAATTTTCTATTTGTCTGTGTTTGTTAAAAAGTGTAATTTAATTCCATATTTAGTATTTCCTCTACTTTCTAGGGGCCCTAGATCTTGTGCAAGGTGGTTGGTTACTTGCTCAAGATCAAATGGCTGGTAAGTGTCAGAATTGAGATTCTAAGCTGACTCCAAAACTTTGATGCTTTCCAGTTTGCCAGTTGAGTTAATTCAATTATAGTTATGGTGATCTTGTTCCTTCTGGTCTTTCCACAACTTGGGAACAGTTGCCTACTTGACATAGGCCTTCTGCTCTGGTCATATTGAAAGAAATGACTGTTCATGCTCTCCTCTGATGTCACACTCACCATAATTAGGACAGGAAAAAAAACGTAATTTCAAATTAATTTAAGGCCCATTGCTTAATGACCTTGAATATCCCCAGCAATTTCTCCCAGCCCTTCTCTAGCTACCTTCCACCTACCCAGCTGAGCTAAGCAATTTTATTTCTGTCAGCATTAACCTTGTGGTTTTTATCTCTCCACAGCTTCCTTTTCAACCAGTGCTGCTGGTTTTAAATGCCAGCTGTCATCACTCTGTTTTACTTCCTCTTCACCCTTTGTGGAACCTAACCTTCTCAAGATATCAAGACATTCTTTTTTTTTAAACATTTGCCCCAAATCCCAAAGCCAACCCAAAATTCTTTTTTTTTAATTTAATGTTATTATTTTGAAAATTTTTTACTTTTTAAGTAATCTCTATACTCAATGTGGGGCTTGAACTCACAGCCCTGAGATCAAGAGTTATATGCTCCATTGACTGAGCCAGCCAGTGCCCCAAGCCAAAACTCTTTTTTCTTTTTTCTTAAATTTATTTTGAGAGAGTGAGAGGGAGGGAGGGGCAGAGAGAGGGAGAGAGAGAGAGAGAGAGAGAGAGAGAGAATCCCAAGCAGACTCTGCACTGTCAACACAGAGCCTAACGGGGCTGGAACTCACAAACCATGAGAACATGACCTGAACTAAAATCAAGAGTTCATCGCCCAACTGACTGAGCCACTCAGGCACCTCAAGCCAAAATTGTTTAAAATAAAAGTATTGATTTTCTCATTTGATGAAAATAATGCTCAAGAAAGAAATCTTAGAAAACAAAATGTGTATATATTTGCCTACAGATCCAAAGATCACTTCCTGGTAGGTGCCCCATAAATCTTTCTGTTTATAAATGTAGATAGAAACTTATCTCCAGGTCTGGGACTTCTTTGACAAAAAGATCCTGCAGAATGACAGTAATTACCATATTTGAATACCTGCTATAAGTCAGACATCCTACTTGTGCTTTACTTTATATGCATAATTTCTAATCCTTATAACAACCTCATTAGATAGGTATTATGTTAATTATACTTATTTGGCTGTGAATATATTCATCCATTCATTCAAGAAGTATTAATATTGATTGGGTACTTACTGATTTGCCTGGCACCTGAGACACCTCAGTGAACCAAAGAAACAGAAATCCCTGCCCTAGTGCAACCTATATTCTAGTGGGGGGAGATTGGCAGTGAATAATAATACAATTAACAAGAATAAGCATACTTTAGAAGTTAGTGATATGGGGGCGCCTGGGTGGCTCGGTCGGTTGAGCGTCCGACTTTGGTTCAGGTCATGATCTCACAGTTCATGGGTTCGAGCCCCGCGTAGGCCTCTGTGCTGACAGCTCAGAGCCTGGAGCGTGCTTCTGATTCTGTGTGTCCCTCTCTCTCTCTGCCCTTCCCCTACTCATGATTTGTCTCTCTCTGTCTCTCAAAAATAAATAAATGTAAAAAAATTAATGTTGATCAACATTGTTTAAAAAAAAAAAAGTTAGTGATATGAAAAAAAAATTTAAGAGGAGTGGACGTGGACAGAGTCACAATTTTGGATAGGGTAGTCATAATGGCACTTTTGAGAAAGTGCCATTTAAGCAGAGACTTGAAAGAGATGAAGCAGTCAGCCATGTAGGTGTCTGGAAGAAAAGCATTCCAGATAAAGGGAACAGCAAGTGCAAAAGCTTTTGAAGCAGGAGATTGCCTGGAGTTGAGAAATAGCAAGGAGGCCAGTGTGGATGGGAAAAATGAATAAGGGGGAAGAATTATAAAGGCTACAAACTATAAGCAGCTATGAGGTCCCATCTTCACAGCTCTATATCTAGAGATGAAAGAAAGCCTCTGCTCCTCCAGTTCCAACAGAAAATCATAAGGGAATGACTCCAACAAGCCTGCATTGCATTCATTCCTGGACCAATTGCTATGTTATAAAATAATTGACCCAATCAGGTTACATTGTAACCCCTTGGGTGGGAAGGCAAGGTCTAGTATCAGGAAGAGAAGTGATTCTGAACAAGGACACTAAGTGTTGTTATATTCACTTACCATGTAAGGAACTGAAGCTCAGAGAGGTGAAATGACTTGCCCAGGGTAACATACATGTGTATTAAGTGCTTTGGGATTTGAACCCAGCTCTGCCTTAAAAACCATTGTTCTTTTCTGGAACTTGAGCTAGGTACAAGTTCCATTGCTTGTAGGTATTCACAGGAACAGGGCAGCCCATTCTACAGAGTTTAGGTTATTGTGACTCCCTATAACTAGCTCAATGTTGGGGGTGATGTGACCATGTTTTTGGGGGTTGGGATGTTCAAATGCAAGCCAGGAGGAAGTGAGATCAGTTTATTGAAGAGTGAAAGTGATGGAGTATAGCAGACAGTGTCTGAAAGACTTGGAAAAGTGAGTCTCTCTGTTGCTTGGGGTTAGGGGTTTATATTGGCAAGGGGTCCAGGGTGCCTGTTTCTTCAGGAATCCAAGGTAGGGTCAGATAAAGGCAAGGGTCAGGAGAACAATAGGTGTTATTCTATAAATCACCAAAGGTAGGGATTACTGATGACAGTGTTGATGAAGGTTTGTTCAAAGCTAATGTCCTGGAACATATTTGGGATCCAGTTCTTTTTAGATGTTACCTGATCCAAGTGTTTGAGGGCCTAGGGTGAACTTAGAGAATGATTAACTTTCTTGTCTTCCCTTCCAGTGGGAACATAGCTTCTTTGGTTTACTCAGATGCAAAATATTGAACATAATAAGTAAATGGCACTTAGCAGAGAAATAGCAGAAATGGAGCCTTTCTAAAATGGAGTCCCTGGCACCTGGGTGGCTCAGTCAGGTTAAGCGTCTGACTCTCGGTTTGGGCTCAGGTCATGATCTCACAGTTTGTGAGTTTGAGACCCACATCGGGCTCCACTGCTTGGGATTCTCTCTCTCTCCTTCTCGCTCTGCCCCTCTCCCTTAAATAAATAATCTTTAAAAATTAAAAAAAAATTTTTTTAATGTTTATTTTTGAGACAGAGACAGAGTGCAGGTTGGGGAGGAACAGAGAGCATAGGAAACAACAGAATCCCAAGCAGGCTCCAGGCTCCAAGCTGTCAGCACAGAGCCCGACGTGGGGCACAAAATCACAAGCCTGAGTTTCATGACCTGAGCCGAAGTTGGACGCTTAACCGACTGAGCCACCCAGGCGCTCCTTCACTTTAAAAAAAAAATAAAATGGAATCCCTTCAGTTTCCATACCTCATTCCTTTCATGTATTTACCTTTACTTCCCCATATATAAACTGTTCCTAGGCTCCCCTAGCTTTGGGAACAACCTCTGCCTTCTTTTGGGGCTGCCCTTCTGATAGTACAGCTTTCTTTGCTTCAAAACTGGTGTCTCAGACATTGGCTTTACTGCGCATCAGGTACACGGACAAGTTTCCCTTCTGTAACATCTTCTTCCCTGTGCACACACAACGGAAAGATCATGTGAGGACACAGCAAGAACATGGCTGTCTGGAAGCCAGGAAGAGAAGTCTAACCAGGAACCAATTGTGCTGGCACCTTGATCTTGGACTTCCAGCCTCTAGAAGTGTGAGAAACTAAACTTCTGTTATATTAAAGCCACAGCCTGTGGTATTTTGCTATGGCAGCCCTAGCAGACGAATACACATGACCAACATGTTTGTACCATGTCCACTCCTGAGTTAATGGCCCAAGGTTGGACATTTTGACTTTGTGGTTGCCAATCTTTGGGCCCCAGCCTTCTTGGTTATTATGCAAAATAAAGTCACATATATTTATCTATTTCTCTACTCTTAAGGGTGCTGTCCATTATTAACAAAACACATATTGATTCAAGTATTAAGGAAGGCTTTGATCAGTTTTTTATGTTCCTTCCCCAAATTAAATACCGTGTTTACAGTGTGATCCTTCTCATTTAAAAACTCAACCCTTGGGGTGCCTGGGTGGCTCAGGCAGTTAAGCATCCAACTCTTTGATTTCAGCTCAGGTCGTGATCTCACGGTTCCTGAGATCCAGCCCCATGTTGGGCTCAGCTCTGGGCTCAGAGCCTGCTTGGGATTCTCTCTCTCCTTCTGCCCTTTTCCCCACTCACACATGCTTTCACTCTCTCTCAAAAATAAAAATAAATAAAAATAAATTTAAAAAATAATTTAAAGGTAAACACTCAACCCTTATCTCAAGGAGAGTGTCTGAAGGCATTTGCATTCTTGGGACGTGTTCTGGAGGGTGGGTGTCTCTGTTATGAACAAGAAAAAGGGTTTCAGGATTTCTATAAAGGTGGGACTTAGAGCCTGTAACCTGGGTGAGATCGGAGGATTTGTCTTTGGAGTTATATGTGGATAACAAGCGTACTGACTTACCTACATTGTAAGTTAAAGTGGACCCATAAACATAGTGTTTAAGATGCTCTTATTCACTTTTTACAGGACTGAGAAAAACCCCTATCCCTAGGAAAGAGAAGTACCACATACATTTGAAGTGGCTGCCAGAGAGGTGGCTGGCCGGCTCAGTGGGTAGATCTTGGTGTGGGGAGTTCCAGCCCCACCCTGGGCATGGGCATACAGCTTACTTAAAAAAAAAGAAAAGAAAAGGGAAGTGGCTGCGCGAAAGTGAACTTTCCCTTACCCAGTGCTCTCTGAGTGGGGTGGGGCAGGGGGAGACTGGCACCAGATTCTGAGGTGGAGAGCAGTGTTCTTGGGGAAAAGACCCTTTTCCTTGGGAAAGTAGTTAAGTGGGCACTGAATCTTCAGTGTGTTGGTAGAAGCTGGTGCTAAGGCTTCTAAGGTGGGAAGTTTAGAGAAGACACCATAAAGGCGAGACATTTGGGGTTTGCAGGAGGCAACTGGGAGAACGAGTTTAGAAGCAAATTGAGTAAAGGGAGAAGATTGTCATTGGAGCACATTACCACAACCGCCCCCGCCCAATGCTTTTGTTGTCTGGAAATCTTTCAACAGGCTGCATTCCTTCTGTGGGAGATGGGAGTGTGAGAATCTGCTCTAAAATGGAAACAAATGGTTCTCCAGGGCAAAAGAAGAAATGAAACTTAAGGAAGAGTACAGACTTCCCAAAATACAGGGGATACTTACGTGAATCTGAGTCACTGAAGACTAATATTGAGAGACATTGTGTATCTTACAGATTAATTGGGCTGCAGCCCAAGGACAGATAAATGGATAAATAAAATGTATATACATGCAATGGAATATTATTGAACCTTAAAAGAAGGAAAATTCTGACACTACAACACAAATGGACCTTGAGGACATTATGTTAATGTCACAAAAAGACAAATACTTTAGGATGTGGGAAACAAAGGCAAAAGAAAACAGTTAAACTTCCTTCCTGCTTACAGCCCATTGACAAGTCCTTCAAACAGGCAGTGACCTTCCTCTGGGAGCTCAGCTGCCCTTGACACTTTGCTAAAGGCAAAAGGCAATCTTAGCTTAACATTATCCTGACCCCCCAGGATCCTGTGAGTCTAGTTTAAACATATAAAATTTCCGGGTGGCTCAGTCGGTTAAGTGTCTGATCTGACTCGGGTTTCGGCTAAGGTCATGCATGTTCTCTTGGTTTCATGAGTTCCAGCCCTGGGATGGGCTCTGCACTGACAGTGTGGAGCCTGCTTGGGATTCTCTCTCTCCCTCTTTCTCTGCCCCTCCCCCACTCTCACTGTCTCTGTCTCTCTCAAAATAAATAAATAAACGTAAAAGAATAATAAACATATAAAAACGCCTTTGGAAACTTCCTTTATGTCTGACCCCTCAAACATAGGTTGGCAATCATCCTCCAAGCATACGGCTCACTGATATACATCTGAACAGTCTCATGACTGAGGGTCTACTAAAAGGTAATTTTTAAATGACCTTTTCCTAACAATAGCTAGCCTCGTCAGGGTACTGGAAACCTTGTTTCCAAAATTCCTTGGAGGCTTGTGCTGTCCCGAACGCCCTCCCAACTCGAAAGTATATAATCAGTCACCCATCACAACCCCAGTGCACCTCTTTCTGCCCACCGGTCTGGACCCATGTTTTAATAAAACCACCTTTTTATTTTTAGAAAGAGAAAGTGAGATTGTGAGCAGGGGAGAGGGGCAGAGGGAGAGACAGAGAGAATCTTAAGCAGGCTCCACGCTCAGCAAGGAGCCTGGCATAGGGCTTGATCCCATAACCTTGGTGTCATGACCTGAGCTGAAATCAAGAGTTTGGTGCTCAACTGACTGAGCCACCCAGGATCCCCAATAAAATCACTTTTTGCACTGAAGACATCTCAAGAATTCTTTCTTGACCATTTGCTCCAAACCCCAACATTTCCACATCAATTCCACTTATATATAATGTGGTATCTGGAATAGTCTAATAGAAATTAGAATAGTGGTTTCCAGGAACCAGGAAAAGAAGGAGAAAAGGAAAGTTATTTAATGGGTATAGAGTTTCAGTTTTGCAAGATGAAAAAATTCTGAAGATTGATTGCAACACAATGGGAATGTACTTTTTTTTTTTTTTTTTTGAGGTGTGGGGCATAGACTAAACTCGATACCCAACATGGGGCTTAACTCACAACCCCGAGATCATAAGTCACATGCTCTACCAACTTAGCCAGCAGCCACACCTTTAATTTCCATTTTTGTACAACAGTTTTATTTTGGGTTTTATGAGAATTGAGTCTGGCACATAGAAAATGCTCCATTCATGTGAGATATGATTATTATAAAAAGCATCCCTACGCCTCCTTCTTCAATTCATTAATTCAAATGTCAATTTCATACTTTCTTTGATGCATCATTCTACACTTTGGGAAAACCACAGGAAAAAAGTACTACCTACATGGAGCTTACACATACTTGAAGTATATATATTCAACTATGTGCACTTACTAAATTACTAGTGGTAGATTCAGATAAGACATGAGTAGATTGTAAGTTCTGGTGGGGGAAACAAGCCAAGAGGTCAGGAAAGGCTGACTGGTCTAGGAAGCGCTGTGCCCTGATATGTGAACAGAGACCCAAGTGAAGTGAGCCTATGTGGTACTCCATTATGTGACAAGTATCTGCAAATAATGCCTGATTAATTTGGCAAACATTAGAGTCACCAAGCAAAATTTATACCAAGTTCTAATATCTGAAACACATTCAAACAAAAAACCTCCCCAAACACTCTTTTAATCCTTTCTTGTTTGATGATAAAATAACATAAATAATGATACATTCATACACTGGAACACAACCATTAGAATTGTCATAGAAGGGGAGCCCGAGTTAGTCAGTTAAGCGTCCAATTCTTGGTTTTGGCTCAGGTCATGATCTCATGGTTCAGTCTAGCACAGAGCCTGCTTGGAGTCCTTTCTCTCTCTCCCTCTTTCCCTGCCCCTCCCCTGCTTGTGCACTCTCTCTCTTAAAATAAACATTAAAAATTTTTTTTTAAAACGGGATGCCTGGGTGGCTGAGTCTCTTGGGCATCCGAGTTCAGCTCAGGTCATGATCTCATGGCTCGTGGGTTCGAGCCCCGTGTTGGGCTCTGTGCTGGCAGTTTGGAGCCTGGAGCCTGCTTTGGCTTCTGTGTCTCCCTCCCTCTCTCTCTGCCTCTCCCCGCTCCTGCTCTGTCTCTCTCTCCTTCAAATATAAACATTAAAAAAATTTTTAAATTGAAAAACAACAAATAAAAACAAAAGGTTACATACTATACATACATATACTTTATATGAAACTCTAGAAAAGGCAAAACTATAATGACAAAAAAGAGATCAACAGTTAACTGAGGGTGTGGTGGGAAGGATGTGGGGAGGGCAGGGAGGATCAGAGGGCACAAGAAAACGTTTTTGAAGTGATGGAAATGTTCTATATATGGATTGTAGTGGTAGTTATACAATGATATACAATTATTAAAATTCATCAAACTTATACTGAAAATGGGTACATCTTACTTTATATAAATTATGCCTCATCAAATCTGGAAAAAAATTCAGCATAGCGTATACGACTTAAGACTTACACATTTTCCTTTATGTGAAAAATAATTGTAATAATTTTTTTTCAGATTTTATTTATTTTGAGAGAAAGAGGGCACAAGTAAGTAAGGGTCTGAAAGAGAGAGAGAGAGAGAGAGAGACAGAGAGAGAGAGAGAGGGGAAGGGGAGGGAGAGGCGGAGGGGGAGAAGGAGGGGGAGAGAGAAGTGGGGCTCATGTTCACCAGAACTGGGGCTTGAGCATACCCGATTCGGGGCTGAAACTCACGAACCCTGAGATCCTGGCCTGAACTGAAATCAGATACTTAGCCGACTGAGCCACCCAGGTGCCCCTAAAGGTTTTATTTTTAAGGGGCGCCTGGGTGGCTCAGTCGGTTAAGCAGTCGACTTCAGCTCAGGTCATGATTTCATGGTTTGTGGATTCGAGCCCTGTGTCGGGCTCTGTGCTGACAGCTTAGAGCCTGGAGCCTGTTTCTGATTCTGTGTCTCCCTCTCTCTCTCTGACCCTCCCCCGCTCACACTCTATGTCTCTCTCTCTCAAAAATAATGAACGTTAAAAAGAATTTAAACAAACAAAAAAAATATTTTATTTTTAAGTAGTCTCTATGCTTGATGTGGGGCTGGAACTCACAACTCTGAAATCAAGAGTCTCATGCTCCACCAACGCCCCTGAGGTCGTTTATTAAAATAAGCTCTGGCCAATTCTATTAAAGAGGTCTTTTTAAATTTAACAAGTTTTTAGGAGTGCCTGACTGGTTTAGTCGGTGGAGCGTGCGGCTCTTCTTCTCAGAGGTATGAGTTCAAGCCCCACGTCGTGTGTACAGATTACTTAAATATAAAACCTTTAAAAAGACGACCTCTGAGTGGTGGGACTATAGTTTGTTTTGGTTTTGTTTATGTATCTTCTAATTTCTCTATAATAAATGTGATTTTCTATAATTAATTATTTCCTGAAGTGATGATGACGATGGCCTAACTGAAGGGGTTTGGGGGTGCAGCATTGAGGAGGGTATTTGAACCTGGATCTCCATACTCTTGGCCATTATACTCCTCTGCTGGCCTCACACCTCCCTGGTAAGAACAGCCTGGGATGCTTAACAAAACTGTGCACCACCCTATCGAATCTGTATAGTTCATAAATCTTCAACACTGGGAATTTTGATGGGACTATTGCCTAGATGTAGGATCTGAGGATCTGAAACCTCCTGAACATTTTCTTTTCTTAACATATTAAGGGTCTGCCATTGATGCCAAATAACCTCACATGTGTATTAATTACCCCACCTGGAATCTATCATCATTAATCCTTTCTGGAAAGTCATCCCTGACTCTGACCCCATACATGCCCAGTTAGGTGACTCTCTGTGGTTCCTCTTCTGTCCCCACTACCAGTATCCCAGAGTGTACAGATCCTCTTGACCAGGTGTTTACCTAATTCAGGGACTGGTGCATGCTTGCCCCTGAACTGCGATAACCAAAAATCCAAAAATGCCTCCAATCATTGCCGAATGTCCCCGTAAGGGACAAAATTACTCCAAGTTAAGAATTACAAATTTGTGTCTCATATCAATCTAGCCATCCTCTCCTCCAGCCTCTGCACAGCTTCCAGATTCCTAAACCTTGCTATTCTAAGTGTAGTCCTTGGACCAGAAGCACTGGCAGTAAGGGAACTTGTTAGAAAAGCAGAATATCAGGCCCAACCTCAGATCTACTGAATTAGAATCTAAGTTTTAACAGGATTAACTATCCCTGGTGATTCCTATGTGCATTAAATTTGAGAAGCACTACCAGGTCTCTTGCTTGAGGGTATCACTTGGAACAGAGGTTAACTTGCTTGAGGGTGAGTATCACTTGGAACAGAGGTTAACAGAGATAATCTCCTCTTAATGGAGATTATCATTCCATGGTAAAGGGCAGAGCCTAAGAACCTGCATTGTTAGCATGTGGTTCAGGTAATCCTTAACCTTGGGCCAATTTGGAAACTGCTACTCTAAAATAAACATCAGATTTTGTCATTATCCATCTAGAATTAAAATCTCTTTTAGTGACTCTCCATGACCTAGTAGTGATTCTCAATCCAACCTTAGGTGTTTACCTAGGGAGTATTTAGAAATCCTGTTGCTAGGCTGTTCCCCAAACCCACTAAAGACTCTAGGGGAGGGACCCATCCATTGGTGAATTTTTCAAAGCTCCCCAGTTGCAGCCAATGTTAAGAACAACTGGGAAAGTTCAAGCCTGAGCTGCTTAACCTGGATTAGAAAACCCAACTTGTGAAAGGCCCTTGCCTGTCTTCCTAGCCCTACTTTGCACTGTATTTTTGCCTATGTACACTATACTCCAGCCTTACTAAACTATCTGCAATTCCCAAACCTGTGGTACTTTCACGCCTCTGGGCCTTTCTACAGGTTGTGCTCTCTGAATGGCAAAGTTATTCATCCGAAAGGACTGACTTACCACTTAGCTTCTTCCCCTTTAGAGTGATTTTAGATTTCCTTGACACGCGTGCTCAGGCAGAGTAAATCATTCTCTTCTCTGTGCTAATACCATGCCTCTTTGCGTAGAGCTCTATTACTCTACTTACATTATATAGTTGATTCTTGAACAATGTGGGTTTGAACTGTGCGGGTCCACTTAATAGGCAGATTTTTTTCGATACGGTACAGTACTGTATTTTTCTTATGATTTTCTTAACATTTTTCTCTATCTTACTTTGTTGTAAAAATACAATGTGTAATGCATAAAACATACAAAGTATGTGTTAATCAACTGTTTATGTTATTGGTAAGGCTTCTGGTCAATAATTGTTTTGGGGGGAGTCAAAAATTATACACGGATCTTTAATGGTGGGGTATGAGGTGTGTGTGTGTAGATGTCAGTGTTCCTAACCCCCACGTTGTTCAAGGATCAACTGTAGTAATGGGTTACAATTATCTTGAAATGGAGGTTAACAGGTAAACAAATTCCTGGAGATTCTTGAACATGAGAAACAGTCTTGAACATGCAACGAGGGCTGGTTTAGTTTTACAGCCCTAGTACCTAGCTAAGGGTCAGAAATATGGTAGGCAGCTAGTAACATTTTTGACTTAATGAAAGAAAAAAAAAACAAAATAAAAACAAGCAGGAATATTGCTTTCTTTAAAAATCTGATTTAATATAATCTAACATTAAAATCTTAATTAGAAAAGAACTTTAAGCTGTGAGTTTCATCTGGAGAAATATGCATGAAAGCACTGAGAGAGAAATAAGCCCTTTCCTTAATTCAGTAACATAATTTGGTCCACGAATTCATTCCAAGGAGTTGAAATAATCCTGTTTCTTTAGGTGTCTAAGGCATTTTTTGAATTGAGGTGAAATTCACCTAACTGAAAAATTAATTTTTATTTTTTTAAATAATCATTTTAAAGTGTCATTTAGTAAATTCACAATGTTATACAACCACCATCTAGATTAAGTTCTAAAATGATTTTCCTCCCCTCAAAAGAAACCCTGCTATAGACATTGGGGTACATGTGTCCCTATGAATCGGCACTTTCAATAATAGCCAAATTATGGAAAGAGCCTAAATGCCCATCAACTGATGAATGGATAAGATGTGGTTGATATACACAATGGAATACTATTTGGTAATGAGAAAGAATGAAATCCTGCATTTGCAGCAACATGGATGGAACTGCAAGGTATTATGCTGAGTGAAACCAGTCAGTCAGAGAAGGAGAGATATTATATGTTTTCACTTATATGTGGACCTTGAGAAACTTAACAGAGGACCGTGGGAGAAGGGAAGGGGAAAAAATAGTTACAGAGAGGCAGGGAGGCAAACCATGAGACTTAAATACAGAGGACAAACTGAGGGTGGATGGGGGATGGGTTGGGGAGAGGGGAAAATGGGTGATGGGCATTGAGGAGGGCACTTGTTGGGATGAGCACTGGGTGTTGTATGTAAGCGATGAACCACGGGAATCTACCCCCAAAACCAAGAGTACACTTTACACACTGTATGTTAGCCAAAGAAACCCTGTACTCAAGTAGTCAGTCATTCCCCATTTTCCTCCTAGCCCCTGAAAAGCACCAGAACATTAACTTTTAAGTTATACTAAGGTATTTAAAAGATATAAAGCAGGTATTTAAAAAGGTATAGGTTTGGGGCACCTGGGTGGCTCAATCGGTTAAACATTCGACTTCGGCTCAGGTCATGATCTCACAGTTGTGGGTTTGAGCCCCATGTCGGGCTCTGTGCTGACAGCTTGGAGCCTGGATGGAGCCTGCTTCAGATTCTGTGTCCCCCTCTCTCTCTGCCCCTCCCCCACTCACACTCTGTCTCTCTCAAAAATAAATAAATGTTAAAAAAAATTTTTTAAGGTATAGGTTCTAGATGGCTGTACAATTGTTTCTAGTCACACAGAAAAGAGCACAAATATAGTTTTTTTCAGTATCTCAAAAGCTCCAATGTTTTATTAACCATTTTATGTACACTGATATCAAGTCCTGAAAACTAATAAAAACATGTCCAAAGCTTCTTATATAGTCAATGTACAAATGCTCATGTATATTTTCTATATTAATAATGAAGATGAAATGACACAAGTTACAGCTACATAAAAATATATACAAAGACAAGACACATTTGATATTATTTGGCTTACAACATGTGTAGATACTACACAAAAAATGAGGATATAATTTGCAGAGAAGTAAAATGTGACCAAAATCACTTTTCTTCCTAAATTTTAAAAATAAAATTCCTGACAATAGCAATTACTAATTTACATCCAAATTTTAGACTTAACTCAAATTAGCCAGGGTTAGACATAAGTTAAACATACTGTATTTAAAAATATAAGCTTTTCAGTTTAAAAAACATACATTTCCTAACATTTTCTCAAAATTAATTAAGAATGATTTATCCATGACCTTCCAGATCCTGGAAAACACATTAGAAAAAGTGAATATTGAACAGCTGATCTTCGGAAAGCTGCACCCAAGTATCCCTTTTATTAGGTTGTGAAATCAGCTAAGAGGGCTTTTATTAGGGCTGGAAGGCAAGGAGCTGGAGCTCGGGTACAAATCTGCTTATGCTCAAAGAGAAAGGCCATGAGAAGGGAGCTAGACAACCCAGGATGGAAGTGACACCTGGATGTGGAGTTGCCGTAGTGGGTCAGAGACAGTCTGGTGTAACATCCTTTGGCCCAAGTGCTATGGGAACCAATCTCTACTCAATATACATATGTATTTTTTAGAGTAATCTCTATGCCCAACACGGGGCTTGAACTCACAACCCTGAGATCAAGACTCACATGCTCTCCCAACTGAGCCAGCCATGTGCCCCCTGCTCAATATTAAATTGAGAACAGAAATATCTCAAAGCGTGCTTAACAGAAACAGATTACGTACCTTCATATTACAAAGCATAGAAGGAGACGTTTATTTTAAAAAAGTGAGCTAAAAAATTATGAGGTTATCTCCTTACTTCATCTTAAAAACTAACCCAAGGAATAGACATTTAAAAAATTCTTTAACTATTAAAGTGTTTAAAAGGCACTTGAAATATTGCTTTCCAATCCAGCTCAAATACACTGTCAATTAATTTTGGTAATTAAAAAAAGCGCCTAATTTTGGTGCTATTTTTCTTGTAGTTCAGTGATACTTTCCATTTACGGGGCTGAAAGTTTTGAAGGATAGAGCCCCAACATTCTGCAACCTGAAAGTGCTTTTATTGTAAAAACAGGAAGGGCATTAATGATTTGCTCTCTCACTGACAACATCCTGTAGTCGTTTAAGCAAAACATCATCGTTTTCTTGACAGAGGCGTTTGGCAGGTGATTCTGCATCACCATCGATGGCTATTGCTCGTTTCTTGGTTCTCTGTTCACCCTGCCTTATCATATTGTTGATATCTTTCAAACTCTGCAAAAATAGAGGACATGTGTGAGTAAAAGGGGAATAAAAGCAAAGAACTAAACTAACTGCTGTTTCCTGCACTCTACCCAAAGCTGAACACTAGGTAGAGATTATCTTTTGAATCTAGGCCAAATTAGAACTAATCTTACCATGGTTTTAAAAACTGGATTTACCTTATAGCATGCAGTAGTAGTCAAAGTATAGACACTGGACCAGATGCAGAACTACCTAGGAACTTACTAGGAATGCAAACTCTGAAGCCTCACTCTAACACCTACGGAATCAGACACTCTAGGGATGGAGTCCGGCAATCTATGGTTAATCAAGCCCTCCAGGTGATTCTGAGCTCCCTTAAAATTTGAAATCCTCTTCCTAGAGCAATGCTTTTTAAGCTTGAACGTGCTTACTAATCACCGCAGATCTTGTTAAAATGTAGATTCAGATTCAGTAGGGCTGGCATGAAGTTTGAGACCTAGCATTTTTAAAGTTTATTTTTAATTTTAATTTTTTTTTAGAGAGAGAGAAAGAACATGCATGTGTGAGCAGGGGAGTGGGTAGAGGGAGAGAAGCTTAAGTAGGCTCCACACTGAGTGTGCTCTGTACTGAGTGTTGGGCTCAGTCCCACGACCCTGGGATCATGACCTGAGCCAAAATCAAGAGTCACTCAACTGACCTGAGCCACCCAGGGGACCCAAGATCCTGCATCTTTAACATGCTCCCAGGTGATGATGTTGAAGGTCTATAAACTATACTGAGTAGAAGGCCTTAGAGAAGTGGCTCCTGAAAGCTGTAGATCACAACTGTCTAGAGAACCTGACTGCCAGAGCTCTGGGATGCAGTAGGTCTATCAGACAGATCTGTGAGCAACAAGGTCCCCCCAGGTGATTCTAGTCTAAGGTTTTGAAAGTACTGCCTTAGAAGTCAATTAATTGGTCCCATCTTTCATTTCATTTAAGAATCTCTTCTAAACGTCCTTGTAGGAAATCAACTTCTATGAAGAAGAAACCCAAATCTGTGAGGTATTCTATCTCAGGTGAGGTTGATTTCTGTAGACATATTAAACACATCTGCTTTGATAGCCTTTCAAATATCTGAAAACATCAATCATAACTGTCATATCTTCATCACTGCATGGGATTAAGATGGGGATAACCACAGAACTGTCTGTATAAATAAGAAAAGACCTCTTTTTTTCAGACTTTTCACTATCCCATCACCAAATGAACTTTCACTTTGAAAGCTTTTCTTTAAAGTTAGAAATCCTCATGTCTGACCATTGCCTTATTGGTCCCTTCTCAAGATCATGTTTAAGCAGGATGACACACTGGACTATTGCAGTGAATTTACCCAATATCATATCAATAGTAATGGATTAAACTACCTCAGTTGAAAACACTGCTCTTGATCACAGGAAACTTGCCACAGTAACAGTTCATATTATTTTTAAAAATTTTAAAACTGTTTATTCATTTTTGAGAGAGAGACAGAGAGACAGAGAGAGACAGAGCATGAGTAGGGGAGGAGCAGAGAGCGAGAGAGCGAGAGAGAGCGAGAGAGAGAGAGAGAGAGAGAGGGAGACACCAAACTCGAACTCATGAACTGTGAGATTGTGACCTGAGTATCCATAAACTTCATGTGTATATTGCTATCATGGTATTTGTGATACTCTGACAAAACTATCTTCTTATTCATCTATTTTCCTGCCTGGTTGTGGATTCAGATCAAGATAGGGAATGGATTTTCTTTTGTTTCAATTCACTGCGGCAATCTAACCCCTATATTAATTACAAAGAAATACTTTATAAAGCCCTGCTGACATGAAGTGTAAAGAACAGTCTGAGTCAAAAGTGAAGACCAACACTGTGGCTTTACGTGTTTTAAAAAATTAAAAAAATATTTATTTTTGAGAGAGAGAGACAGAGCATGAGCGGAGGAAGGGCAGAGAAAGAGAGACAGATTCTGAAGCAGGCTCCAGGCTCCGAGCTGTCAGCACAGAGCCTGACCTGGGGCTTGAATTCATGAACCGTGAGATCATGACCTTAGCCGAAGTCGGATGCTCAACTGACTGAGCCACCCAGGTACCCCAGTTCATATTTATTAGTAGTAATTTTGCAGACAAAGAACAAGATTAAAGATTACTAACTGGCAATAGGAAATCCAATTTTTAACAAAGGTACATAGGTTGTTTTAACACCTTACCTTAGAAGGGCTGCCATTGAACTTATATAGCAGAGCACTCCTTGGTGTAAGGCCTGATGCATTCTTGTGTGGGGAAACATAAATGGAGTGTTGCTGGGAAATGCGGCGTGGTGAGCCTGGTTGTTGCTTAATATGTGGAAAAGGAGAAAGTGGTGGAGCTTCCATCTGAAATAACCCAAAAGTAAATTTTTGTAAGATAAAAGTTTCTTTTTTTGAATCCCACCATATTTTTGTTCATTTTTTTTTTAAGTAGGCTCTATGCCCAACGTGGGGCTTGAACTCACAAACTCAAGATCAAGAGTTGCATGTTCTACCAACTGAGCTAGCCAGGCACCCCCATATTTTTATTCTTATTGGCATTTCTTAGGCGTCAGCTATACTCTAAGAATTTATTTATGGCTGAAAAAAAGCAAAGACATGGTCCATTACCCCTTGTTTTTCAACAGTTACTAACAGATAAACTAAAATTTATTTTCCTGCATCTTTCAGGAAATCCTGAAGAATTCTGAGTGAGACACCCAAAAGTGGTAATAAGCTAGGAGTATAGGAGCCCCTTGCTCATGCACAGAAAGTGGAGGCAAGAGTAGTCAATGTCCTAACACAATAATAATCTCTCTGTATACATAACACACACCCCCTGCCCCGTAACCAAAGCCATAGCAGAGAGAATAAAAGAGAGGCAGAACTCTATGAGCCAGAAGGATGAGTCTACCATGGAACATATTTATTAGTAAAATGATTAAGACTTTATATTGAAATGCAAATTATTTAGAAATAGAATTAGGGAAGCAGGGTCTGCACTTTCCTTTAATATTCTCTATAATGTTTCCATTCTAGGAATAAATAGAGTTGGTTCCTTAATTAATAATTTCATTCATCATCTTCAATTGAAGCTAATAAAACTAGTTTCAATTGGCTAATGATAGACATACTTATGACAGGTGAGGTGGAACTGATGGGAGCTCAGCTGAATGAATAGTCATGGCCTCTGAGAATAGTCACAGACCACATTCCTTGAAATGTAAAGAGAGATACAAAATACACATATATGGCTACTGGTTAGATGCAGTTTCTACTAGGTCCTCCTTACAACTAAAGTCTGCTCTTCTGGGAACCAACCTCAGCTTATACACTGATGGTATTTTCACAGGGCTTCTGGTACTGCCAAATTTGCATTAAAATGTCTTAGTGCTGCCTCTACTACTAATCCAGGCTTATTTCCTTTTCTCTTTATCTTGAGAAAAACATTTATCTCATAATATACATATTACAATAGAAATAAAAAATAAGAGAAAAAAATTACCAGAATTGTTTTCGTTTTTCCACATTCTCATCTAGTAGTTGCCCACATGTTAACATAATTTCCAGTAACATAATCACAATATGGATAAAATTTCCATGATTTCTTCTGGTCTGTGTTGTATAACAGTTTTAATCACTCTCTAACTACTGGTATTTTTTTTCTCCTATAAAATGCATCAGTGACACTTTAACTCTGAAACACTTATCTGGTAAACTCATAGTAAGCCAACTATGACTATAAATATTCATATCATAGTAAAATATAAAACATACCACATGGTCCTGATTTGACAAGTCATATCTCAGTGCAAATGACTTCACTCTTCCTACATATACTGTATTGTAAAATTTGATAAGATCACCTCTTTCCTCTTTCACTGGTCCACTAGAACAGTCCGGTGTTTTTGTAGCATCTTCCAATTCTGTTAAAAGATTCAGGGTTATGACAGATGTACTTTAATACACAAAGTGGTGATCTGAATTACAACTCTATAATATATATAAAAAAAAATCAGAAGCGCCTCGGTGGCTCAGTCAGATAATGTATGACTCTTGATCTTAGCTCCGATCTTTTTTTTTTTTTAGTTCATTTACTTATTTTGAGAGAGAGACAGCAGAGCCTGATGCGAGGCTTGAACTCACAAACCATGAGGTCATGACCTGAGATGAAATCAAAAGTTGTATTCCTTTTTTTAAAATTGTTTTAAGTGTTTGTTTATTTTAGAGAGAGACAGTGTGGGAGCAGAGGAGGGGTAGAGAGAGAGAGAGGAAGACACAGAATCCAAAGCAGGCTCCAGGCTCTGTGCTGTCAGCACAGAGCCCAACATGGGGCTTGAACCCACGAACCGCAAGATCATGACCTGAGCCAAAGTCCGACCCTTAACTGAGCTACCCAGGTGCCCCTCAAGAGTTGTATGTTTAACCAACTGAGCCACCCAGGTGATCCTCAGCTCAAGTCTTTATCTCAGGGTTGTGAGTTCAAGCCCTGCATTGGGCTCCATGCTGGGTGTGGAGCCTAATTAAGGAAAAAAAAAAAAGTAAATAAAAATCTTTATATAGAGTAATTAACATTTTAAAAAATGTTCAAAACCATCTATATTTTGTATAAATTAAATTGGAATCTTGAGAAATGCAAATATATGTACTTAGGCTAATACTCTTAAAAAATCTTCTTTAATGTTTACTTATTTTTGAGAGAGTGAGAGACAGAGTATGAGCGGGGGAGGGACACAGAGAGAGGGAGACACAGAATCTGAAGCAGGCTTCAAGTTCTGAGCTTGATGTGGGGCTCAAACTCAAACCAGGAGATCACGACCTGAGCCGAAGTCAGATGCTTAACTGACTGAGCCACCCAGGCACCCCAAGGCTAACACTCTTTTTTCTAGATACTATTTTAGCAAGAATGTTTCACAACCATACTTTTTTAAAAAGTTCATTGACTTATTTATTGGGGGTTGGGCAGAGAGAGAGAGAGAGAGAGAGAGAGAGAGAGAGAGAGAGAGAGAGAGAGAATGCCAAGCAGGTTCCATGCTGTCAGCATAAAGCCCAACGTGGGGCCTGAACTCACGAGCCACAAGATCATGACCTGAGCTGAAGTCGGCCGTTTAACCGACTGAGCCACACAGGTACCCCTAAAATAATTTTTTTTAATTTAAGAAATGGGTTTTTATTGATGAAAATTCTGACCATATGTTATGTAAGCCTAATGCTTAAAATTGGTGCATGTTGGGGAAATTAGAAGTATTTAAGTAGACTGGTTAACATATTTGAGACACTATCCATGATATCAGGAAACAGATGAGATTCACTGAAGTCTATAGAGCTTTACTATTATGGATGATAATGATGCCCAGCTCTGGACTCTGATGCATGTCATCTGCTTGATCCTGGCTTTAAGGCTAACAGAGTCCTGCATCTGGAATCCTGGCACCTGCCTCATGTGAACGTTTAATCGTTTAATGTGTGAGATGGTGGTTGGACAGCTGGGTTTTTGGGCGACCTATACAGGATTGTAAATTATGTGTGCTTTCTAAACAGTAATCATTTTATACCTAATTAAGAATTTTATAGAACCAGAATTGTTCTTCCCTATGTGGTGTTTTTTGATATGTTTAGGTCATAGCAACTAACCATAGTTTGAGAAACTATAACATACCTTATTTGAACATAAACTTGCCTGACTATATCCTCCCCTGTAACTTTTTCTCTTCTTTGGTACCAGAATTCCTGAGTCCATTATCACTGGATACTCACCCTGCTCTGTGCCATCACCATTGGATAAAATCTTAAAAATGGTTGTTTGCTTACTAATAAATATCTAGTTAATAAATGTATATACAACAGAAGTTGATCTGAAACCTTTAGGTTGTAGAGTAGCTAACCTTCACTGACCTCAAACTTTATTTGCAGATACTGTATCTCTTGAACTTCACTGCTCCCTGTATGCCATATACTTGCTAGTAGTTACTTTGTTTCTCATAGAGAACATTATTTTCTAGCTAACCTCTGGTGCCTGTTTGTCTCTACCCCCACCCCACATGCCTGGTTTTGTATTGACAGAAAAACCACTTAGGACAGATGAACAACATGTGTTAACAAAAATAGAAAGACTGTGTGTGTGTGTGTGTGTGTATAAAATATACACGTTTGTAGTTGATATATATGTATATATAATATATATGTGTTTTTTCATGTTTACTGTCTAATACACCTCCATTGCGTTGAAAAGGCTCAGGAATAATATAGCTATATAAAAAGAATTGAGCTTGGCTTATGTATTCTTGAATGGGGCAGATTCTAGGCCATTGTTATTAAAGAATTTTTTGGTGAGTAAGATCTTAAAAGTTCAGATCCCAAAAAACACCATAATGATAATGGATATCTATATGATTAGATAATAATCTTTGACTCTGGCAATTTTCTCTTAAGAATTTATCCTAAGGATGTGGATCAAAGAATAAGCTAGTGATGTTCCTCACAAAGCTATGTATGACGGTTAATAATCTAAACGGCCCACACTATTGAATAAATCACAGTACATGTGTTACACACGTACACATTAAGTAATGGAAAGATGAGACCAGGAAAAGATGGGCAGAAGAAGCATTTTAACAGCTTATCGACATATGAATAATTACCATTTGATTTTCCTTTCTTTGAAAAAAATTTCCTAGTGCCTCAAGTCTTATTTATCATGATGGTAACAACAGGATGGCAGCTTTGTTGGTGGTAGCAGAATACTTATATACTTATTAATGAGCAACACATTTCCTTAATTGTCACCCCAGGCAGATCACTGACAGCTACCTTACTTTCCCTGTAATTTAGATTTATTTTTAAAATTTATTAAGGGGTGCCTGGGTGGCTCAGTTGCTTAAGCGTCTGACTTCGGCTCAGGTCATGATCTCGTGGTTCGTGAGTTCAAGCCCCGTGTCGGGCTCTGTGCTGACAACTCAGAGCCTGGAGCCTGCTTCAGATTCTGTCCCTTCCTCTCTCTCTGCCCCTCCTCTACTCACGCTCTGTCTCTCTCTGTCTCTCAAAATAAATAAATGTTAAAAAAAAATTAAAAAAAATTTATTAAGAGCCTTTTACGTGTTTTACTAATGTTGTAAGTATACCAAAAAACTTCTTCTAAAGTACAATTAATAGGGGGAAAATGAATGGTTTCAATTCACAACCTCTTTGGATGGAGGCACCTGACTCATACTTATCTCAAACTTGTTTCTTCCCAAATGCTTTCACATATGCATTAACCATTCCACCTACATCACTGACTCCATGCTGCCTGACATCCACTGCATTAGGTACAACGTAATCAAAGGTATATTACATATAGAATATTAAATTGGGCAACTTACCACAATCTGTCATTTCAAAATCACCATTTATGTTTTTATTGTATGCCATAACTTCTCTTGGAATACTTTTCAACAGTACACTTCTATAGACCTACAGGTTAGAGTGGAAAAAAAGGACTGCTAAGTCATAAAGATGCACAATTTAAGTAAAACCAAAATAAGAAGAAGAAAATATCATGCCAGTTGAAAGGTATTTGTCTGTATTGGTGATAATCAAAGGGCAAAATATTATTAGGCTCGTAAATGTAGATTATAGCAACCATCTTAGTAGAGGGATATGAAAACAGAGCCTACCACCTAATACATGCCATTGTAGGAGTTTACAAAATATAAGAAGTTAGTAAATACAAACTAAACACTGATGAGCAGGTTTTGCCAAATAAAAGCAACTTCAAATATTTGAGCTTGTTTTTCCTTTTAATTCCTTGCATGAGAATCATCTGATCTCATTAAAGCTTGTTTCCCTACTCCCATCCCATTCCTATCTCCTTTCAGATGGCCACATAAAAATCTATTTCCCTTCCTTCTCCTAAATTCTTTCCTACCTCCAAGATAGCTGAAAGGCATGATCCATTCCCCGTCATCCTATGGGTATTGGTATTGAGAGGATATTTAGGAAGCTCTGGCTTGGTCCATTTTGGACCCACACTAACTTCACCTTAATGATCTTTAGGGATAATCTAGACCTTTCTAGAATCTGTTCCTGAGGGATTTTTCTGAAGAGGTCCAGACACTCTTAGCCTATTAAAGGATATAACAAACGCCTGTAGTTGGCTCTTTTCGTATCTGTATCACTATCAATGTATTTTGGGGCTTAGGTAAAGAAGTGAAACTCTATGTGGGGCTCTCTTAGAAGGGGGTATGACTACCAGTACTCAAGCATGGGATATCTGCGCAGCCACATCACACCACATCTTTCTTCCTAAGATGGCAGATCACCAAGGCTAGAAGAGAGGTCATTATGCTCCCTAGAGCACAGCAACCAAGCTCCTGAGTGGTTAAAGCCTTAAGGTAGCCTAACTTTGTGTTCTTCAGCTACAATAACAACAATATGGAACTAACAGCAATGAAATACTTTATATGTGCCAGGCCACTAGGCTAATATTTTATATTTCCATGACTGAAAGGTTGTATAGGATTTTTACCATGGCTATTATAAAACAACATTATCAAAAATGCTTGGTAACTATTTAAAGATTCAAACATTAATATTCTTAGTAGGTGGCAAATGAAGCTGGACTTAAGCTAATAAATCCTCAAATTTCACGGGATTTAAACATCATTAGAGAATTAAGTCCCACACAATTTGAGAATATTATAATTATTTAAATTTATTCTTTGGTAATCTCTATACCCAACATGGGGCTCAAACTCATGACCCCTGAGATCAAGAGTCACGTGCTCTTCTGATAATATTATTATCAGGCACTCCGATAATATTATTATTATAGATATTTTTCATTATTTATTTAAAATTACCTTAGATGGAGAGACAGAGAGAGAGGGAGAGAGAGCGAGCGTGTGCAAGTGGGGAATGGGCAAAGGGAGAGAGAGAGAAAAAGACAGAGAGAAAATCCCAAGCAGGCTCTGCACTGTCAGTGAAGAGCCATATGCGGGGCTCCTACAACCCTGGGATCATGACCTGAGGTGAAATCCACAGTTGGACACTTAACCAACTGAGCCACCCAGGCGCCCCTGGACTTTTTATTAAAGTAGGTTCCAAGCATTACTTGGGGCTTGAAATTTAACACCCTGAGATCAAGAATCTCATGCTCTACAGATTGAGCCACCCAGGTGCCCCCTCATTATATTTTTTGTGAAAAATGTCCCCACTCAACAAATGAACAAATAAATGTAATAGGAAAACATGTGAGAAGTATATGCAAATATATGGGTGAGTCATATAAATAGCCAATTTCCTGGCTTTTACTGAAATTGTCTTTAGAGTTTAATGGTATCCATTACACCAGAAGATCTAAAGTACAGTAAAACTGTACCTTTTATATGTCTTGTCAACAGAGAAGTAGTACAAATCTATTTTTGGATAGAAGGAAAAATGTTACTCACATGACTGTTCGCCTGGGGCTGATTCCTATAACTTTTCATTATTTCTTGAAACGTTCTTTCTTCTTTTGTTACCTAAGGAAAAGTAAAAACTGCATTTATCAGTTGCTCTTAAAAGAAAAATGGCTCTGAACAAAAGCTTCAATTATAGGTTGGCAGTGAGAGGAGTCTTGCAGAAAGCCATTAACCCCAGGCCAGTCCATGACTAAAAACCACTACCATTTATGATTTTTACTACCTTTAAAGTTCAGGCTTTGTGGCCTGTGGGACTCAGCTAATAGTTTCATTAATCAAAAGCACTGAGATTGCTGTGGTATAACTTTACCAAAATACATTTTTTTTATAAAAAGACTGCTATAAGAAAACTCAGGTCTGCTGCATCCCCTGCAGTCTCTGATTTTACTGACTTTTAAAGTACCCTTTTAAAAGTAAATTAGCCACATACTAAAGGATAGAAAATGTCTTATGGTGATTCACAAGAAAACTGAACAATTATTTTAGGATTAGGCTTTCAATATTTTAGGACAGACTATAGGATTTCTAATGCTTAGACAGAAAAGTCATGGTGGTGGCCAAAAGGAAGAAAATGAATTAGTGATCCATAAAGGTACCCTTCTGATCTGTTTGTTATTATAAAATTTACTTAAATTACTCCTTCTCTCTGCTTTACTGTCCATTAGCACTAAACTTGTTCTTCCATAATGATGCGCTAAAAATGCCAAAGCCTGAACTCTGATAGTTCCATGGAAAACACAAAAGATTAGTTAATAACATTTATTAATCTCTATTTTGTATAGAGATCTTAAAGGCATTGTGAGGAGTCAAAAGGAGTTTGAAAACATGTCCTCTGCCTCAAAAAGCTTAAAAGTTAGGTCTTAACTATGTACATCTGCTAGTACTGCCAGTGTGGCCAAGATTGTTCAGACCAAAGTTACAGATGATTGTTTCAGGTATATCAGAATTTCAAAAAGCAAGTAAGATATGCTATTTTATGAGTGAGTGAAAACATCTAGAAAGTAAAATGCTTTTCTAAGGTGGTGCAAAAACTCACTGGAAAGCAGTATGTTATAGAGGCTCTTTTATGAATTAGGAGTTCATTAAATTATGAAATAATAAATCCTAGGTTGCCATTTATTAATTGTATAACTGATCAAGTTACTTTCAGCTCTGGGCCTCACTTACTAACCTACAACATGATGATCATTGTACTGTAAAGCATTAGATGAGAGGTGTCACAGTGATGGGGGTAGAAACTGATGTTGTTCACATTAATAGTATGGAGAGCCATTTATACAAATGGTCTCTAAGACCTTTTCCAATTTCTTTACAACCAATGTATTCTTATGATGTGGGAAGGCTGATTATTACAAAATGAAATGGAGAGTCCAGAGAATAGATGCAGTAGCTGGAATTTGCTACTTAATTAACAATAGTGGGCAGTGTTGGCTATAGCATTTGAGCAAATTAACAATTAAGTGCAAAAGATTTTCACTTTGTGCTTGAAAAATGGGTAACTAGGGGAAAGAGCTTCCCCCAACTTATACATTACCTTTGCCATGATGTAAAAGGCACAAAGAAGCAGCTGATCCAAATGTCGGTCTTTCATTAGATCAGGGCAATGAACTAAAGTGAATTCAAAACACGTCCATATCTTCCTTCGTAACTCATTTGAAACATCCAGTTTTAAACATAAATCACGTAATCGTACACTTGCTAAATGATAGACCTAAGAGAGAAGGTAGCACATTGATGAAAAAAAAAAACAGTAAATAATTTCTCTATTTTATATCTTACCACGAACATGGGCTTTCAGGCCAAGATTAACAAATACCTAGGCTGTTGACAAATGTATGTAAAATTACATAAAATTTCTGTTCTATAGTACTAATTCACTGGCAGAAGACTTTAATTCTCTTCAGAAAATCGTCTTAAAAACTCTTTTGGAAAAGATGTCCTCTATGCTGTGATCTATGTAAAGTAAGAAACACTAAAATGCAGGATTTACTTGCATCATGATCATTATGAATACTTAATTTTTCAAGGGTTCAGAAATCCCCGACACCTTTTTTTCAGATAAAATTGCTAGAAAGTCTAAAATGTCAGATAATAGGGGCGCCTGGTTGGCTGAGTTGGTGGAGCATGTGACCCTTGATCTCGGGGTTGGGGGTTCCAGCTCCATGTTGGGTGTAGAGATTACTTGAAAATAAAATCTTTAAAACATTAAAAAAAAGATAATAAAGAATTAGAATGTTTGATTTCAAAAATAAGTCAGAAAGCAAAACCATTTAAAAAACCTCCCCTATATTCTACATTGTTTTTACGAGCACATAAATGGAATATTAAAGTAAATGAAATACAAAGTTTTTTGTTTTTGTTTCTAAGTACCTCAGAGTAAATTTATTTTATTTTATTTTTTTTTAACATTTTTTATTATTTATTTTTGAGAGACAGAGAGAGACAGATCATGAGCAGGGGAAGGGCGGAGAGAGAGAGGGACACAGAATCAGAAGCAGGCTCCAGGCTCTGAGCTGCCAGCACAGAGTGCAACGTGGGGCTCGAACCCACAACTGTGAGATCATGACCTGAGCCGAAGTCGGATGCTCAACCGACTGAGCCACCCAGGCGCCCCTAAATTTATTTTTAGAGAGATAGAGTGAGAGCATGAGCAGGGAGGGTCAGAGAGAGAGGGAGACATGAAATCTGAAGACAGGCTCCAGGCTCTGAGCTAGCTGTCAGCACAGAGCCCAACGTGGGGCTTGAACCCACGAACCGTGAGATCATGACCTGAGCTGAAGTCGGACGCTTAACCGACTGAGCCACTCAGGCACCCCTCAGAGTAAATTTAGATCAATGCCCTGAACCTTTCACATACAGTCTTCATATGAACTGATAACTAATGCAAATAACCTGAAGGTCCTGCAAGATTCTAAAATGGATTCCAATCATCCAAGAAGCATTATATTTTTTTGTTTTAAAAACTGGTGTTCCTGCTGTGGTATTCCTAAATCACACTATTCTGCTTGAACTAAGTGTTTAAACTTAAATATTCAGGGAAAAAGAGTCAGGCATCCTTTATAGCAAAGTATCTTTGGGGAGCCTGAGTGGCTCAGTTGGCTAAGCATGTGATTCTTGATTTCAGCTCAGGTCATGATCCCAACATCCTGAGATCAAGCCCCGAGTCACGCTCTGTGCTGGGCATGGAGCCTGCTTAAGATTTTCTCTCTCCCTCTGCCCCCTCTTCCACATTCTCTCTCTCTCTCTCAAAATTAAAAAAAAAAAAAAAAAAGAGAAGTATCATTGGCAGGAAAATAATCCACAAATTAGAGTTTAAAAACAAATATAAGTTATCCAATACACTAATCTGATAGAAAGTCTAGTGGTGGACTCCAAAGCCACAAGTGATTCATTTTATAGCAAACTCATTTTTTCTGCATCTTATCTCCTTGTTTCTAGTTCAACTGGCCAAAAGATAAACAGAATCCATTTGGGTCAGTGCAGTGGGAAAGATATTAGAACTTTACATTTGTCACAGAATATAAAAGATATGGCCCTAGTTAAAAAGATTAAAAATAACACATCATTAAGTAATACTTGTTAAGTATCTTTTACAGAGTTGATCCAATGCCTTAAAGAAACACATACTCTGGAAGTCTGATTCTAACAAAAACACTCACAGTACATTGTATTCAGGCATGGAACACTAGCATCACACTGGGTTCAGCATAGACAACAGCTACAATTTACTCAAGAAATGATTATTTTGAATTCACTAGAGATATTCACATAGAGATACATATGTTCTTTATACAGACATCCTATTCTTTTTTAGGATAAAGTTTTTCTAGCTTCTAACATATGTCAAATAGGCTATAATTAAATGAAAGAGGGGTGCCTGAGTGGTTCAGTCAGGTAAGCATTTGACTCTTGATTTTGGCTCAGGTCATGATCCTGAGGTCGTGAGATTGAGCCCTGTGTTGGGCTTTCTGATGAGCACGGAGCCTGCTTGGGATTCTCTCTCTCCCTCTGCCCCTCTCCCCAGCTTGCACTCTCTGTCTGTCTGGTTTCTCTCTCAAATAAAGAAATAAATGGAAAGAAAAAACCCCCAAAGATTCTGAAATAAATTCAGAATTAAAAATTCAGAACTAGGGGTGCCTGGGTAGCTCAGTAGGTTATGTGTCCGACTTGATTTTTGCTCAGGACATCATCTCACAGTTCGTGGGACTGAGCCCCACATAGAGCTGTGCACAGAGCCTACTTGGGATTCTCTTTCTTTCTCTCTCTCTGTCCCTCTCCTGCTCCTGCTCTCTCGCTCTCTAAATAAATAAACTTTAAAAACAAAAACAAAAAGCAGGCCTTATAAAGGCACAAGGTAGAGGCAGGAGTTGGGGAGGCAGAGTAGAGGAAGCAGTGGGAAGTGGAGAAAATGGCAAGTCTCTTGAGAATTATGATAAAAAAGACTAGAGGAAATAAATTTAAATTTGCATCAAAAGTAATTTAGAAAAGATAATTTCTTAAAATTTTTAAGTATTAAACCCTAATCACAACAAAAAACAGTACCTTCTTTTTCCTTTACAATTCTTTTTTTTAAATTTTATTTCTGAGAGAGAGAGAGAGAGAGAGAGAGAAAGAGAGCACGCGCATGCGCGTGCAGGGGAGGGGTAGAGAGAGAGGGAGACACAGAATCTGAAGCAGCCTCCAGGTTTTGAGCTGTCAGCACAGAACCTGATGAGGGCTCGAATTCAGAAGCCTTGAGATCAAGACCTGTGCTTAACAGACTGAGGCACCCAGGTTCCCCTCCTTTACATTTCTTAAGGGCTAGCCAGCCATGTGGTTGTGGGGTAGACTAAAGAGGTACCTTCCAGTTCTGGGCTTTATTTTAGAGAAGAATCATGTTTGGTTACAAATATCTGATTAAGTTACCTGTCTTACCAGAAGCTGACAGTGCTTGTAAAAATGGGTAGGGCAAATTGAAATTATTTCTTGAATTTATTATTTCTTGAAATTGTATGTTAAATCTTTCAGTCCTTTTTCATTAATACTACAATAATGCAGGTATTATAATGGAAACTGGTCAAATCTTAATTTAAAAGGTAACACAGTGAGGGGTGCCTGGGTGGCTCAGTCCATAGAGCATGTGACTTTTAATCTCGAGATCATGAATTTGAACCCCACTTTGGGACTAGAATTTACTTAGCAAAATAAATAAAAGGTAACACATTGGATTTATGAAAAAAACTGTGGAGCCACGCAGTATTCCACTAATTTTTATAACAATTCTTCAATAATTTAAGCTTATCTGTAAGATATAAGAAGCTTATCTGTAAGATATAGATTAGAGTTCATCTAATCTACAGCAACCTAACAAAATGTAGTTCCAGTAAATTTCAGAGGATGGCCGACTGCTTACTCAAAGTGATGTAAGAACATAAGCTGGCAGAAAATATAAGTTATATCAGGAAATGGAGTCACAGCATATGAGCCTGAGTCCAAATATAGTACACCAAGATAATGTTCTCTTAAGAGGTCAATATGTTTATTTTAAAAGGCTAAATGTATATTACCTGATGTCAAAGCTAGACAAAGATACTATAAAAAATATAGACCAATATCTCTTATGAATATTGATATGAAAACCCTCAACAAAGTACTAGTAAACTGAACACAACATGATACCCTAAAAGAATTTTACAGTGTGATCAAATATGACTTATTCTTGGAACGGAAGGATAGTTTAACATAGAAAAACCAATTAGAGTAATATACTACATTAACAGAATAAAGGGAAAAATATGATCACCTCAATTGATGCAGAAAAAGCAATTTACAAAATTCAAAATGCTTTTTTCTTTTTAAATTTTATTTTCTAATTTTTTAAAAATTTTATTTTAGACAGAGAGTGAGAGTGTGAGCTGGGGAGGAGGGAGAGGGGGAGAGAGAGAGAAAAAAACTTAATCAGGTTTCATGCTCATGGCAGAGCCTGATATAGGTCTCAATCGCATGACCCTGGGATCATGACCTGAGCTGAAATCAAGAGTTGGATGCTCAACCGACTAAGCCACCCAGATGCCCCCCAAGCCCCTTTTTTACCATAAAAACACGCAACAAACTAGGAATAAACTACTTCAACATAATAAATGCCATATATGAAAAATCCATAGCTAACATCGTACTCAAAGTAAAACAAAGAAAAGAAGAAAGCTTTTCCTCTAAGATTAGGAACAAGACAAGGATACCCAATTTCAGCACTTTTCAACATAGTACTGAAATTTCTAGCCTGAGCAATTAGGCAAGAAAAAGAAATATAAGGCATCCAAAGTGGAAAAGAAGTAAAATCACTTCTATTTGCAGTTTACATGGTTCTATGTGTAGAAAACTGGAAAACTCTAAAAAGTTCCTAAAAAATGTGAAATAATAAATGAATTCCACAAAGTTGCAGGATACAAAATCATACAAAAATCTCTTTTCTTATACTACCAACAATGAATAATCCAAAAATAAAGAAAATGATTACATTTACAATAGCCTGAAAAAGAATAAAATACTTAGGAATCAACTTAACCAAGGAGGTAAAAGTGTATACCATAAATTGCAAAATATTGCTGAAAGAAATGAAAGAAAGTGCAAATAATAAAACACTGCATGTTAACTAAAAAACAAAAAGCCCAAAACACAAATAAATGGAAAGACACCCCATGTTCATGGACTGGAAGATTTTTTTTTAATGTTTATTTTTGAGAGAGAGAGAGAGGGGAGGGAAAGAGAGAGAGGGGGACAAGAGGATCCAAAGTGGACTCCATGCTGATAGCAGCAAGCCTGACATGGGGCTCAAACCCATGAACCACAAGATCACGACCTGAGATGGACACAACTGAGCCACCAGTGCCCCTGGACTGAAAACTTAATAATGTTAAGATGTCAGTAATACTCAAAACAATCTCCAGATTCAATGCAATCCTTATCAAAATTCCCATGATGGGGTGCTTGGGTAGCCCAGTTGGTTAAGAGTCCAACTCTTGATCTCAGCTCAGGTCTTCATCTCAGGGTTGTGAGTTTAAGCCCCATGATGGGCTCCATGCTGGGTGTAGAACCTTCTTAAAAAAAGAAAAAAATCCCCATGAAGTTTTTTGCAGAAATAGAAAAATCCATTCTAAAAAGAAAAAATCTGTACTAAAACTCATATGGAATCTCAAGCGACTCTGAATAGCCAAAATAAACTTGAAAAAGAACAAAGTTGGAGGTCTCCATTTCCTAATTTCAAAACTTACTACAGGGGCACCTGGGTGGCTTAGTCAGTTAAGTGTTTGATTCTTGACTTTGGCTCAGTCATGATTTTATGGTTCATGAGTTCAAGCCCTGCTTCAGGCTCTGTGCTGACAGTGTGGAGCCTGCTTGGGATTCTCTCCCTCTCTCAAAATAAATAAACTTAAAAAAATTTTAAAAAGGAAGGAAATTCTGAATGATGCTGCAACATGGATGAATCTTGAAGACATATGCTAAGTGAAATAAACCTCTCACAGAAGGACAAATATTGTATGATTCCACTTATATGAGGTACCGTGAGTAGTCAAATTCATAGTAAAATGGTGGTTACTAGAAGCCGGTGGTGGGGAGAGAAATGGTGAATTATTGTAATTGGAACAGAGTTTCTGTTTAGGAAGATGAAAAAAGTTCTGGAGATGGATGGTGGTGAAAGCTCCTTGACAATATGAATGTACTCAATGACAATTTTGTACTTAATGACACTTTTGTACTTAATGTACACTTAAAAATGGTGAAGATAGTAAATTTTATGTCTATCTTACCACACATCCAAAAAAGAAGGCTAAAATTGCTCTGTTACTCAATCTTTCTTGCATTGATTAAATGACTTTTTATTTTCATTTTTAAATTTTGAAAAATATTTTATTTTGGGGGCGCCTAGGTGGCTCAGTCGCTTGAGCATCTGACTTTGGCTCAGGTTGGTGGGTTCGAGCCCCGTGTCGGGCTCTGTCCTGATAGCTAGCTCAGAGCCTAGAGCCTACTTCAGAATTCTGTGTCTCCCTCTCTCTCCGCCCCTCCCCTGTTCATTATCTGTCTCTCAAAAATAAATAAATGTAAAAAAAAATTTTTTTTAATAAATGAAAAAATAAAAATATTTTATTTTTAAAGTTTATTTATTTTGAGGGGGGAGAGGGAGAGAGAAAGGGAGAGAGGAGGAGGAAGAGAAGAAAGGGCAGAGAGAGAGGGAAGGAGAGAACCCCAAGCTGGCTCCATGCTGTCAGTGCAGAGCCTGGCGGGGGACCCGATCTCACTAAGTGTGAGATCATGACCTGAGGTGAAATCAAGAGTCAGATGCTTAACTGACTAAGCCACCCAGGTGCCCCTTAAATATTTTAAGTAATCTCTCTACACCCAATACCCAATGTGGGGCTCAAACTTACCCTGAGAACAAGAGTTGCTCTACCAACTGAGCCCGGCAGGTGCCCCAAATGAGATCTTTTTAGATGTCATAAAATCACGTACCTTTCTATAAAACAGTGCTAAAGACCCAGTTCTCTTTGGTTTGCTTATTCCAGCTGGATGTGTCTCTTGTGCTTTAGTCAGATGGTTCTGTTTTGGAGAAGTACCAATTAATGATTGAGCAGTAAGTGATACAGGACTCTCGACTTTGGACTCCTGAGTTGTGTTCATGGAAATTGGTATCAGTGTGATCTCTCCAGCATCATTTGCGATACCTAAATGTATAAGCAAGAGTTCTGTTTTAGAAATAAATTGCATGTGTTCCAGAAAGACTGTCAATTATCTATCTACCTACCTACCTATCTACCTATCCAAACATAGGAATAGATTAGAAAAGAAGAGGAAAGCCACAAAAATGTAATTCTAAGTTAAAACACTCTTGTTTTCTATTTCTACTTTGAAGCAATGTTGTTTTCTGTTTCCGCTCTGAAACAATGTTGTTTTCTTTTGAGCTCTTAAGGAGAAGTTTGTAATTAAGAAAAAAGATTCTTGCTTAATACACTCATTTGTAAAGCTCAGATAAGAAAATAAGTCTAATGAAAAGGGTGGTAAATTTATGAAAATGTGAAAATTCAAAAACCAGTATAAGTTCAAAACAAAAGGTGGAACACAGAGGATTTTTAAGGCAGTGAAACTATTCTGTATAATACAATAATGGTGGATGTGTTATTAGACTTTCGTCAAAATCTATAGAATGTACGGTACCAAGAGTGAACTTTAATGTAAATTATGGACTGGGGGTCATAATAATATGTCAATGTAGGTTCATCAGTTGTAAGAAATATACCACTCTTTGGTATGTTGATGGTGATGAGGTCTATGTGTGTGTGAGCAGTAGGTATGTGTAAAATCTGTACCTTCTACTCAATTTTGCTGTAAACCCAAAACTGCTCTAAAATAGTAAGTTAAAAAAATTATAGGTTCAAAAAAACTGGATTAAAAAGGCCATGTGATCCAACCCAGTAAGACATTTCTTAAATTATTAACCAACTCAAAAAAAAAAAAAAATCAAAATGTTACCGTGCAATGGGATTGTAACTTTATGTCCCGTTGTCCCTGTGACTATGGCTGTGGCCATAGTTAGAAGACTTTGCCCAGGTGAAATTGATAGATTTTCAGCAGTAATGCTTGAAGAAGGAGCAATTTTCAATTTTGTTCCTTCTGTTATGATCCTGTCCACAAGTATTTCCTTTGGGGGATCCTCCCCAAAAAGTCTTCTCTTAGCACTCCCTGCAGTAGGAGAACTGTAGCGCTCATGGACAGAAATCGGAGACAATGGTTGCATATCTAATAGAGAGAAAAATAAATTTAAAATAGTTTGATATGTATTCCAAAATAATAAGTCAGGTTCACTCAATCACTCAAAAAATAGATACTGAGTTACTATATGTTAAGCAATAGGGATTCAGCAGTAAATAACATGCTTCTATCTTCACAGAATATAGAGTCTAGTAAAATAAGTATGAAAAAAGTTACTACATGTGAAAATTATGATAGCTCATCTTCCTGGTTTCTTGAACCTCTGCCTACTATTAAAAGAGCAAAATATTAAGGGTAAAATAGCAGCTGAGAGGTAGAATGAGGTGATCATTAAATTTAAGCAGTCCAGTTAGCTTCTGTCTCCCAATCTTATCTAGTAAATAACATCTGAGAAGGAAAAATCAGTGATTTGGTTCACAGTTTTACCCCCTCCTATACACCCACACTTCAAGCAGTTTAAGGCAGTAGCTTTGGCTTTTTCTTTTGTTTAAGTAGGCTCCATGCCCAACATGGAGCCCAACATGGGGCTTGAACTCACAACCCTGAGATTAAGACCTGGTCTGAGATCAAGAGTTGGACGCTTAACCTACTGAGCCACCCAGGGGCCCCTATGGCTTTCTGATTTAGTAGATACACAATCAGCCCATGAGAAGATAAAGATGGGTAAAGGTGATATGACTCTGTTTAACTTGCCTTAATCTGAGGGTTGGCAGGAGTGTGTTGATCAAAAAGAAAGATTATAGATTATATTTATTTTCAATGCTATCCTTCCATAGGAGTGGCCTTCCCTCTTTACCAAGTGTGTAAAGGTTCTCCTAGCCCCTAAAAACCTTACATCTTTTTCCATAATCCTTCCCCACTTTCCCTGACCCACTGTTTTATAGGTATATAATATACTTTTTATTTTTATTTTTTTAACGTTCATTTATTTTTGAGAGAGAGACAGAGCATTAGTGGGAGAGAGGCAGAGAGAGAGAAAGACACATATCCAAAGCAGACTCCAGGCTCTGAGCTGTCAGCACAGAGCCTGATGCAGAGCTCAAACTCACAAACTGTGAGATCATAACCTTAGGCAAAGTCGGACACTTGACTGACCGAGCCACCCAGGCGCCCCTATAATATGCTTTTTAAAGTGAAAGCATTTCAGGGCACCTGGCTGGCTCAGTCAGTGGCACATGTTACTCTTGATCTCAGGCTTGTGAGTTTGAGCCCCATGTTGGGTGTAGAGATGACTTATTAAACATGTTTGCAAGGTATAAATATAACTTCCAGCAATGATTTGACAGCTTTCTGTATTAACGAGGTGAGAGGAGAAATAGTTATGTTTTAATAAAAATCTCTCCATATTTCTGGGGCTTATGAAAGCAGCTCTGATTTCCCAACCTCAGGAGAAAATAGAAAGTTCTTTGGTAACTCCCATGATCACTTAACAGGAGTCTACCTGGATCCTTTATACATAAGAAATCTAAGGCAGCCCTTGAATCTGACTAGGAATGTTTAAGCTGACATTTCTAAAAATTTTTTAAAGTCTTTTTTTAAGAGAGACAGACAGACAGACAGAGTGTGAGTGGGGGAAGAGCAGAGAGAGGGGGAGACACAGAATCAGAAGCTGGCTCCAGGCTCCAAGCTGTCAGCACAGAGCCCGATGTGGGGCTCAAACTCACAAACCGCAAGATCATGACCTGGGCCGAAATTGGACACTTAACCGACTGAGCCACCTAGGTGCCCCTAAAGCCGACATTTCAAGAGAGGATTCACATTCTAGCCATTAGGTTAGCTGCAAACTCCTTCAAATTATATTTTCCTAGCACAGTAGTGGAAAAAATACAGTGAACAACTCAACAAATTTAATAAATATATAAATTAATATATTGTCTTTTTCTTTCTAGAGTCAAGGCTCAATATTGTTTTCTAAGGATTTTCCATTATTTGATTCTCTTGCCTGAACCCCTATGAGAAAAATTTTTTTTCTTCTAATTATAAAAATAATATATGCCCTATATGTTCAAGCAGCATTATTCATAATAGCCAACAAGTGGAAATAATCCAAATGTCCATCAACTAATGAATGAACAAACAATATACAGCATATCCACACAATGAAATATTGTTCATAAAGATGAAGAGCTGATATATGCTGCAATATAAATAGGTGTTGAAAACATGCTACATGAAAGAAGTCGGGCACAAAGCTCACATATTATATGATTCTATTTATATAAAATTCCAGAATAGGCAAATCTATAGAGACAAAAAGGAGATTGGTAGTTCCAGGGGACTGAGGTAGGGGAACTGAACAGTGATTGCTATTGAATGTGGCATTGCTTTTTTGAGCTGATGAAATTGTTCTGGAATTAGATAATGGTGATAATTGTAAAGTCTTGTGAATATACTAAAAACTACTGAATTATACACTTAAAAAGGGTGAGTTTTATGGTATATGAATTATATCCCAATGAACAAAAGAGCTCACTGATAGAAAATTCATACAATACCAAACACCTGTAATGTAGAAAATAATACCCACTCAAAATACCACTACCTGGAGAGAATCATATTTGGGTGACCATTCTCATCTTAGTTCTGAGATGTCTAGCTAGGCTGTAAACACACACACACATATAAAACATATATATACACATGCATACATATATATATTAGTCAAAAATACATACACATACGCACATTCTCACACATACTGTTCGTACTTTGTGCAGCTCCAATATGCATGAATTTAAGTTACCGTAGTTTAGTTAAATTAACAACAGCCTAACAAAATCGTTCAAATTTAAGTTGCCATGATGTACTAACTGTAATTGCATAAACAAACTTTAGTTCACAAATCATTATATAACTAATAGATGTGAATCATGATCAGTAACTAATCATGTCAATTCTCTCAAAGTCTGTCAGTGATTGGTCGGGGCACATCTGCTATTCAATTCATGCACACAGGAAAGCATATAGTTATGCTGTCTCTTTGCCTCCAGTGAAAACCTCACATGACATTTTACAAAAACAGACACATGAGGGGAATCATCAAAAAAAAGTATGGGGGGTCCTGGGGGGCTCAGTCGGTTAAGTGTCTGACTCTTGATTTCAGCTCAGGTCATGATCTCACAGTTGTGGGACCGAGCCCCACATCGGGCTCTGTGCTGAGCATGAATCCTGCTTGAGATTCTTATTCTCTCTCATTCTCTCTCTCTCTCTCCCTGCCCTTCTCCCCAGCTTCTGCTCTCTTTCTCTTTCTCAAAATAAACAAACATCAGAGAAAAAAAGAAACCTTAAAAAAAAGGAAATTGCAACCAAGAAATGAAAGTAATAATGCTGAAACTGAAATTAACATAGAGCGTCAGTAAAGTTACAGATGGAATAACTGACTCTGGGAATACTGACAGGGACACTGTTCCAGAGATTAGATACACAGCCTGAAGAACTCCTTGAAAATGAAATTTATTGACATAAATGAAGAAAGTTGTTGAGGCAAAAAGGATGAAGATATCCAACAGAAAGTGATGATGGCAAAAACTTCACATTTAAGGAACTTTCAGAGTTATTTCACAGAATTAATGAACAAAGAATAAAATGTTGAAAGCTGATCCAAACTTAGGAAGGAACATTACAGTTCACCAAAGCACAGAAAAGATGCTCATTCAGTATCATAAATTATAGGAGAAGGAGGTGGCAAGCACAGTTTAAACTATTTGTAAGCTCAAAAAAAAAAAAAAAAAAAAAAAAAAACCAACCCAAAAAACCAAAGCACTTTCGGGGCACCTGGCTGGCTCAGTCAGTGGAGTGTGTGATTCTTGATCTTGGGGTTGTGGGTTTGAGTCCCACGTTGAGTATAGAGACTACTTACAAATAAAATCATAAAAAAAAAAAAAACAACAAAACAACAAAGAACGAATGACTTTCATTCTCAATGTTTCCAGTGCTTTAAATAATACTGTACTAAGTAAATATTTTTATTATCTTTCATTTCTCTAAACATTAATGACTCATAGCTTTTTTTAAATTACTACTTTTTTAAACTAATCTCTATACCCAATAGTGTGGTGCCAAACTTATGACCCTAAGATCAAGAGTCACATGCTCTACTGAGAGCCAATCAGGCACACCTAAGGACTGATCATTTTTTATTTATTTTTAAGTTTTTTTCTACGTCTTTATTATTTTACTTTGAGAGACAGAGACAGGGGCGCCTGGGTGGCTCAGCTGGTTGAGCAGCCGGCTTCGGCTCAGGTCATGATCTTGCGGTTTGTGGGTTTGAGCCCGCGTTGGGCTCTGGGCTGACAGCTAGCTCAGAGCCTGGAGCCTGCTTCGGATTCTGTATCTCCCTCTCTCTCTGATCCTCCCCTGCTCACACTGTCTCTCTCTCTCTCAAAAATAAACAAACAAACAAACAAATAAATAAATAAAAAGAGAGAGACAGAGTGGCGGAGGGGCAGAGAGAGAGGGAGACACAGAATCTGAAGCAGGCTCCAGGCTCTGAGCTGTCAGCACAGAGCCCTATGTGGGGCTTGCACCCACGGACCGTGAGATCATGACCTGAGCCGAAGTCAGACGCTTAACCGACTGAGCTACCCAGGCGCCCCTGATCATTTTTAAAAGTTCTGACCAAACAAACAGATAAATATGTTTTGACAACATATTTTTCTTTTTAAAAACTTTTATTTATATATTTTTAAAAAGCTTATTTATTTTTAGAGTAACAGAGAAAGCATAAGCAATCAGGTGAGAGGCAGAGAAAGAGAAAGAATCCCAAGCAGGCTCCATGCTATCAGCACAGAGCTGGACGCAGGGCTTGAATCATGAGATCATGACTTGAGCCTAAATTAAGAGCTGGCTGCTTAATGGACTGAGCCACCCAGGTGCCTCTTGACAAGATTTTTAAAGGTCATAAAACAATCCTACTCATTCTCATTGCTTATGAAGACTGCTTTGCACGCACATTTTTATGATCTTGGACCAACAGAAAACTGTGTAAATAAGCAAAATACCTACTTTTCAAATGTGACAAAAGTTATATTCTTTATGTATGTCTCTATAGAAAGAAAAATAAAGGCTATACATGTGCCTGCACACACATAGCACAAAATTATAGTTCAAATTGGATCAAGAGCTATGTGAAATCTGAGTACTTGTTCATCTGAAGTTTGTTCAGGGATATGTGATCAAAAGATTTTAACTGATTAAAAGAGCCATATAATCCAGAGCATGCACATATCAGATGCATACATCGTAAGATAAAATAAGGAAGAATAAACTAAAATCTTCCTGCAAGGTTCATATGAACTATTTTAAGAGAGTATGGATAAGTTATTTCTTAGATGAACTTAAGCATCCCAAAGAGTTTACTGCTCTGTTTCAAATATTTTTCTTTCTATAGAGACATACATAAAGAATATAACTTTCGTCACATTTGAAAAGTAGGTATTTTGCTTATTTACACAATTTTCTGTTCGCATTAGGAAAAGTGTGTTTATTAAAAGGCTAAAACTACTATTTCCACAACAACTGACAGTGCATTAAAAATAGACATTAAAAATCAGAGAGAAAATCTTATTACTTTGTATGAAAAACTATACAAGCCACAAAAAGGTGTTAACATAAGCCTCCTTTAAAATTTTGTTTTATTTTAGGGGTGGCTGGGCGGCTCAGTCAGTTGAGTGTCCAACTTTGGCTCAGGTCATGATCTCACCACTCATGGGTTCGAGCCCCGCATTGGGCTCTGTGCTGACAGCTCGGAGTCTGCAGGCTGCTTCAGATACTGTGTCTCCTGCTCTCTCTGCCCCTCTCATGCTCATGCTCTGTCTCTGTTTCTCAATAATAAATAAAATGTTAACCAAAAAAAAATTAAAAAATTAAAAAAACCACAAATTTTTTTTTTTTTTTTTTATTTTAAGTAGGCTTTACACACAATGTGGGTGTAAGTTTTAACCCACGGCCCTGGATTTAAGAGTTCCATGTTCTACTGACTGAGTCATCCAGGCGTCCCAGCCCCTTTTTATCCTTTTTTTAAAAATTTTTTTATTTTATTTTTTTTTTTGAGAGCCAGAGAGAGGCAGCACAAGCAGGGGAGGGTCAGAGAAGAGAGGGAGACACAGAATCTGAAGACAGGCTCAAGGCTCTGAGCTAGCTGTCAGTACAGAGCCTGACATGGGGCTTGAACCCACGAACTGCGAGATCATGACCTGAGCTGAAGTCAGACACTTAACCGACTGAGCCACCCAGGTGCCCCTCTTTTTATCTTTTAAATTAAAAAATTATTTTTCATAAGCCCCTTTTTCAATCCTGATGAAGAAATTAGATATCATAACAATATATTAGCAAGACCTGAATTTTTGAAAAAAAGTTATTTTTTTCATTGTTTTACCCATGTTGAACCTACCCCTTCGAAGACTCCCACTGTCAGTCCGAACTTCTTTGACCCTTGGATGCATTAGAGGAGACATTGGCATCATAGGAAGGTGTCCCTGTATATTTCCCCCATTTCCTGTTTCAAAGTTATTTGGGAATATAACCTGTAAAAAATAAAAACCTTTTGCTTTACATATAGATAAACCCACCGATGAAAACTTATGACAGAAAATGAGGAAAAAAAGTCTTCTTCAACTGTTTTATTTCCCTTCTTTCTTCTTCACAAAATAGAACTTGCATAAAGTGCTTAGTAGTTTGTGTTGTTAGATATATTTCACTTAATTTTATAATTTGTCTCCTTAAGTTTACTGACCACTTCCAGAAGTAAACTGATAAGGTAGGCACCATTTATTTCCACTTAAGGATGTCAAAACAGAGGCTTAAACTATGAAATTTGCCTGAGGGCAACTACTACTGTTTAAGTTTCTTTTTTAATGTTTATTTATTTACTTTGCGGGGGGGGGGGGGGGGAGAAGAGAGGGAAAGAGAGAATCTCAATCAGGCTCCCCACTGTCAGCACAGAGCCCAATGGTGGGCTTGAGCTCACGAACTGTGAGATTATGACCTGAGCTGAAATCTAGAGTTGGACGCTTAACCAACTGAGCCACCACAGGCACCCCTAAAGTTTATTTTTTATTTATTTTGAAGGAGAGAGAGAGAAAATGGGAGTGGAGGAGGGGCAGAGAGAGAGGGAAAGAGAGAATCCCAAGCAGAGCCTGACATGGGGCTCAATCTCATGAACCATGAGATCATGCCCTGAACTGAAACTACAAGTCAGGTGCTTAACCGACTAAGCCTCCCAGGTGCCCCAAGCAACTACTATTAAGTAAGAGAGCAAAGGCTTCAACCAAAGTCCTCTTTCTTCCAAGTTCATAGCTTTTTCATTTTTCACGTTCCCAGGGGATTCTACAATGAAAGTATCGATAAATACTGAAGATTGCTCAGTTAATTCACAGTTTGCTGGAAAAGACCAAAAACACATGGAAGAGAGATTTCAAGAAATCATTTTCTTTTTTCTCCCTGGTCTTGTAGTTTGGAATTAGGGAAAAATTCATCAGATTTCACAAAGTATAAGAAGATAGAAGCAAATAAAGATGAAAACATAGGAGTTACGAAAGAGCAACACAGAGGTAAAGGAGAAAAACCTCAATCTCTCACATGATACTAAACTGAAATGTGTGGCTTGGGTGTATGAGGCATAAATTTCTGATTTTTTAAATTCTAAATACTACTAATGAAAAGTGTTTAACTTTTTACATAGACATTTGAAAAATTAAATATGGTAAATTAATGGCTTCTTAGATATGACTTCAAAAGCACAAGCAATACAGGACATTATCAAAACTAAAAAGTTTGTGTTCTAAAAGACTTCATCAAGAAATTAAAAGGCAACCCATGAAATGGAAGGGAAGTTTTACAAATCTTATTAACAGATAAGGGAGTTGTATCTACAATATATAAAGGACTCTTATAATAATTCAATAATAAAAAGACAAATAACCCAATTAAAAAATGCCAAAGGATTTGAATAGATATTTCTCCAAAGAAGATACACAAATAACCAATCAGAACATGAAAAGATGTTGAACATCATTAGCCATCAGGGAAATGTAAATAAAAACCATAACGAGATATCACTTTATGTCTACTAATGGCTAGAATAAAAAAGATAAGTGTCAGGGAAGAAAAAGAAAAAAGGTAAGTTTTAGAGAAGGTGTGAAGAAACTGGAATCTTCATACACTGATGGTAGGAATGTTAAATGGTGCAACTACTTTGAAAAGAGTGTGACAGTTTCCCCAAACTGGACATAAAGAGAGTTACTACATGACCCAGCAATTCCATTCCTAGACATGTACCCAAGAAAAATGAAAATGTATGTCCATACAAAACTTGGGCATTATTGATAAAAGCCAAAAGGCAGAAACAACCCAAATGTCTATCCATTGATAAATGAACAAAATGATATATCCATATAACATATCACTAAGCCATAAAAAGGAATGAAGTGCTAATATATCCTATAATATGGATGAACCTTGAAAACATAATGCTAAGTGAAAGAAGCCAGACACAAAGGACCACATTTTATATGCTTCTACATATATGAAATGTCCAGAACAGACAAATAAAGACAGAAGTAGATTACTAGTTGCCTAGGGCTAAGGAGAAGAAGGTGGGTAAGGGAGTGACAGCTAAAGGATACAGTTTCTTGTTGAAGTGATGGATATGTTCCCAAACTGACTGAGGTGATGGTTGCACCTACTATGAATGTACCAAACACTGAATTGTATGTTTAAAAAAAATTTTTTATGTTTATTCATTTCCTGAGAGAGGGAGACAGAGTATGAGCAGGGGAGGGGTAGAGAGAGAGGGAGACACAGAATCCAAAGCAGGTTCCAGGCTCTGAGGTGTCAGCACAGAGCCTGAAACGGGGATAGGGCTCACAAACTGTGAGATCATGACTTGAGCTGAACTCGGTTGCTTAACTGACTGAGCCACGCAGGTGCCCCTGTATGTTTTCTTTAAGATTATATTTTTAAGTAATATCTATATCCAATGTGGGGATCGAACTCACAACCTCATGATCAAGAACTGCATACTCTATCAAATGAACCGGCCAGACGCCCCTAAACTATATACTTTATATGGATGAATTGTATGGTATGTGAATTATATCTCAATAAAGCTGTTACTTACAAAAAACTTTTTTTAAATATTTATTCATTTTTGAGAGACAGAGAGAGACAGAGTGTGAGTGGAGGAAGAGCAGAGAGAGAGGGAGACACAGAATCTGAAGCAGGCTCCAGGCTTTGAGCTGTCAGTATAGAGCCCAACGCAGGGCTCAAAGCCATGGTCCG